>BMAC01000460.1:402951-416963 GCA_014905375.1 Phtheirospermum japonicum
AATGTATTCAAACTCATGAGACTTCGGGAAGGGAAGAAACCCGATTGAAGAACCTCGTAATCGGTCTTTTGCCCGCCGAAATGTCCTCCGACTAGGTGATCGTGGCACTTCGTCAAAATTTTCCCTTTTTCCTCGTCCGGAATACACCGTCTTAATATACCATCTTTTCCGATCTTGTACATGTGAGGGTCATCCCAATAATACCCTCGGCACTTGTAGAGAAACCTCCCCTGCTCGTGATGAGATAGGTCCGGGCGGAGTGCTTCGCTCGTAAGGTAGTTGGCAATGACGGCATACCACGGCGCGGCAGAAATAACAAATAAATTCTCGTGCGCAAGATTTTCTCCAATGAGCTCTCTTTCTCCGGTTGGAACCTCTAAACGAGAGAGATGGTCGGCGACAACGTTCTTGCACCCCTTTTGATCCTTGATCTCCACATCAAACTCTTGAAGCAAGAGTATCCATCTGATGAGCCTCGGTTTTGCTTGAGGCTTATTGAAGAGATATCGCAACGCCGCTTGGTCACTATGCACAATAACCTTCAAACCAATGATGTAGGCCCGAAACTTTTCAAGCGAGAAAATTACGGCGAGGAGCTCTTTTTCGGTAGTCGTGTAATTCTTTTGGGCGTCATTGAGCATGAGACTTGCGTAATAGACGACCTAAAGAAGCTTGTCCACTCTTTGCCCCATGACGACTCCCACCGCTTCGTTCGATGCGTCACACATTATTTCGAATGGGAGAGACCAATCCAGGGCCACCACCACGGGAGCCGAGGTCAAACTTTCCTTTAATGAATTGGACGCCAAACGACAAGCATCGTCAAACACGAACGGGACATCGGCACTAAGCAAATGGCACAATGTACGGCTAATCTTTGAGAAATCCTTGATGAACCGTCTATAGAACCCCGAATGACCAAGAGAACTATGAACTCCCTTCACGTTGATTGGAGGCG
The DNA here is from genome assembly GCA_014905375.1 of Phtheirospermum japonicum. Taxonomy (NCBI): domain Eukaryota; kingdom Viridiplantae; phylum Streptophyta; class Magnoliopsida; order Lamiales; family Orobanchaceae; genus Phtheirospermum; species Phtheirospermum japonicum. Next base: position 403,910 of record BMAC01000460.1, read on the forward strand.
GGAGTTTCTCGATCACGTCGACCTTCGCCTTGTCAACTTCGATTCCCTTGGACGAAACCACGTGCCCCAAAACTATCCCACTTCTCACCATGAAGTGGCTCTTCTCCCAACTCAAGGTGAGGTTACTCTCGACACACCTCTCCAATACACTCACCAAGCGATCAAGACATTCATCGAACGTGGAGCCGTAGATGGAAAAATCATCCATAAAAACCTCCATATATTTGTCAATCATATCGGAGAATATAGATAACATACATCGTTGGAAGGTGGCGGGTGTGTTGCATAACCCGAAGGGCATTCGTCGGAACGCGTATGTGCCAAAGGGGCACGTGAACGTCGTTTTGGATTGTCCTCGAGCGAGATGGAAATTTGGTAATATCCGGATAACCCATCGAGGAAATAATATAAGTGGTGCCCCGCGAGTTTGTCCAATATTTGGTCAATGAACGGTAGCGGGAAGTGATCCTTCTTGGTGGCGGCATTGAGCTTCCGGAAGTCTATGCACATCCGCCATTCGGTGATTGCACGATCCGGCATGAGCTCACCACGGTCATTCTCAATTATGGTAATTCCACTCTTTTTTGGCACATGTGTACCAGGCTCACCCACTCACTATCTCCAATCAGGAAAATTACACCCTCGGCTACGAGCTTTAGGATTTCGCTTTTCACCACCTCCATCAAATTCGGGTTCAACCGACGTTGGCACTCTCTTGTTGGTTTCACCCAGTCCTCAAGGATAATGCGATGCATACACGTGGAGGGGCTGATCCCCTTAATGTCGCCAAGGCTTCACCCTATCACTTTCTTATTCTTTCTCAACACTTCAACCAATTTCTCCTCTTCACGCTCGGAAATCTCGACAAAGATAATCAAGGGATTTGATCCTCCCTCTTCCAAATACACGTACTTGTGATGGCTCGGGAGGATCTTGAGTTCCGGTTTTGGTGTAATGATCGGTTCCACATTTGCGATCTCCAATATCTCCATCAACCCCTTCGATTAAAGTACTTGCCACTCGTCGTCCTCGACGACCTCATCCGCAAGTTTCACGAAGGCTTACTCGACCAACTCTTCTATCAGATCAATCATCGAGCAATCGGCTTGAAAAGAAGAAGGGGGAACGACTCCCAAGTCATGGATCGAAAAATTTACCGTGTCCCCCAGAACCCAAAACGACAACTTTCAATTCTTAATGTCGATCAAGTTGTTTGTAGTCGCCATGAACGGTCGCCCTAGTAAGATTGTGTGATCTCGTCCTTCATTGCTCACCTCCCCGACATCTAAAATGACGAAATCCACGGGAACTATGAGATTTCCCACTTATACCAACACGTCCTCCACTACGCCCTTCAGATATCGGATCGATCGGTCAGCCAATTGCAAGCACATTCTCATCTCCTTGAGATCGCCCAACTCCAATTGTTTAAAGATGGAGTAGGGCATCAAGTTGATACCCGCGCCGAGGTCTAACATCCCTCGTATTTCCTTTCCGTTCCCAAGGGTAATGTTGATACAAAAGCTTCCAGGATCACTCTCTTTCGGCGGGAGAGGGTTGCTATAGACGATGCTTGTCGCGTTCGATATACACACTTTCTCATTATCCTCGAACCTTCACTTATTGGACATCAATTCCTTGAAGAACTTGGCGTACGCGGGCACATTCCGGATTATGTCAAGCAAAGGAAGGTTAATATTAAACTTCGATAGCATCTTGTACAACTCAAGAAATTGGTCGTCTTGCTTTGTCGGTCGGATACGGCTCGGATATGGAATCAGAGGTCGGTACGGCGTCGCGGATATGTGGAGTCCTCCGGTAGTGCTCGTGGTCTCCGTCGCCTCTCCGATTGAAGAAGACAAGGGTGAGCTAGGATCGGCTATGGTCACGTTCGAGCCTTGCATGATCGAATCTTGTTGGAATTAGGGTGAGGGCGTTGAATTATTCTCGGGAAGAGCAACCTTGTTATTCACCATCTTTTCGCTTCGAAGTAATGTCACGGCTTGAGCTTGGGCCGGTTGACTTGGTAGCTTATCTTTGTCACGGGCCCGTTTGAGTTCATTAACATCCGTCGCCACTTGCCCAAGTTGTGTTTCCAAACTTGCGAGCCGTTTTGTCAATTCGGATAGGATAGACTCAATCTTCGGTTGACGCAATGTCGACTTGTCTTGTGGAGGCGGATATGACGCTTGAGAAGGTGTAAACGGTGGTGGCCACGCCTTGAACGGGGCTTGAGGCCGTTGTTGTTGCATCGGAGGCCCGGGTGGCATTTGAGTTTGGGGCGTGTCCCCCTACCTAAAGTTAGGGTGGTCCCTCCGCAAATATGGGGTTCCGTTTTGATAGGCTTAGTAACCTTGTATCGCGAATGCTTGCTCGTCAAAACTACTCGGGGACCCATAAACCACCGGGCACGCACTAGCTCCATGTACTGGGGTACAACATTTGGGGCATGTCTCCATCGACCCCGAGAATGGTTGGATGACGGATCCCACTTGGATCTCTAGTTTGGCGATCTTACGGGCCCACTCGGGCTCTTCTTTTGTCGAAACCTCTTTCACTTGCTCCTTCCGCTCCAAGATACTCATGCAATGGTCGTCGACGGCCATGTTCACGAATATGTCGTACAACTCCCTCGTCGAGCGTCCAGCTAGATTTTCGCCGGCGACATTGTTCACCATACGCTTGGATGCAAATGTCAACCCGTTATGAAAGAATTGATTCAAGAAATCCCAAGTGAACTGATGATGGGGGCATTTGGTGAGATAGCCCTTGAATCACTCCCACGCCTCGTAGAAGGTCTCGTCGCTCGCATGACAGAATGAGGCAATCTTTGCTCAGAAATCGGCCGTCTTATCTTGAGAATAGTACTCCTCCATAAACCTCTCGGTCACCATGTCCAAATTAGTAAGGGAATCGGCCGACAACGTCATGATCCAATCAATGGCTTTATCCTTCATTGTGTACGGGAAACACCTCATTTTAATTTGATCAATGTGAATCCCTTGGAGTGGAAAGCTTGACACCGTGTAGGAAAAGATGCATAGGAATTGAAGAGCGTCCTCTTGTGGTAGGCCGTGAAAATTCGGAAGTCGGTTGAGATCAATCAGCCGTAAGTCGTACTCGAGGGCTTCGGGGCTCAACCAAATGCATGAGGAGAAATCCCCCATATATAGCCGTGACACTTCTTTTATACTAATTGTCGGGCCTCCATCGGGGGTGGCAAACGGGTGGCCACCCACATCTTGTATGGCATAAGGGTTTTCGTTGACGGTGGTCATCCTCGGGAAGTCTTGTGGATGTGGATCACGAAATTTGTGTGCGGGCCCGACTGGATGTGGCATGCGAGGTGCATGTAAATGGGGTCCGGCGAAGTGCGGCCCTTGGAATTGTGGCCTCGGAACTTGGAAGTGCGGTTGAAACGGGTACGGCGGGCCATCGACAATTGGACCTTGGAATTGTGTTCCATGTGTTGATGGGTCCGAGTGCGGCGAAACTTGATGTTGGGGCTCGAGTGTCGGCACACGAGCATGAGGTGTGGAAAATGGGCCTTGAAATCGGGCATTGGAGCTTTGAGGGTCTTGATTTAGAAACCCGTTCCCTCCTTGATCAAGCGGAAACCCGTAAGAGGGTTGTGGACCTTGATGAGGCGGGCCATGAAGTGATGAAGTTGGCCCGGTCGCTATTTGAGGCGGAGGTATCCCTTGGTTGTCTTGAGCGATTGCGGGCGGCGTCGGGTTCTCGAACGAATTGGTTATCGTTCGCTCCTCCATCACCGTAGGCAAGGATGGGTTGAGCGTGTCTTGATTCCTTGAGGCTCGTCTCACCCTCTCGGGATTGGTAAAAAACGTACTCAGTTCTTTTCCGAGCGATCGCCTACCTTGCATACACAACACTCAACAAAGGGATTACAGTATCGAGTGTGAAACACTAATCTAGTCTAATCTACTAATTAAGAAAACAAGAAGGGTAATTAAGAATACCATTAGCCTTAATCTATCCCCAGCAAAGGCTCCAAAGTTTGATCGAAAAATTCTTAGCACTCTAAGAAATCTTCTCCGCAATAGTACGGATTCGATTGTAGAGCGGTAAGTTTTCCCGAGTCGTGTCTCTCGAGGATAGATGTAATCGGCGTTAAGTGTTTTAATCTCTTGTTATTCTTAATTAAACTAATCTAATATAAGAAAGCATTAATCATTGGTTTGGTTTTTGTGTTGCAATCACTAAACTTGAATTGAAAAGAGAGTTTGAAGAATATTGACGCAAGGAGAAAGGAATTTAAAACTTGCTTTAAAATAACTAGACTTAATGACACAAATTAAACCTAATTAACAAATTAATTAAATTAAAACTACTAACTAAGAAATCTTGTAAATTTAAAAGCTAAAAAGGAGGGAAAGTCAAACTTAAATTCAAAAGAAGTCAAAAGCATTTAATAGGTAAAAGTCAAATATTTTAAAAGGGGAAGGTACTAATAACTTTCAAGACTCCAATGTTTGTTTGAAGAAAAAGAGTAAAAAGCTTCAACATGCAAGCTTCAATGGAGTTTTAAGCAAGAAGGAAAGTAATTTGGAAATTGGAAGAGGACTTGAAAATGCTAAGAGGAACACAACAAGAACTACAAATTAACTACCAACACATAACAATAATAACAACCAAGAACAACAACAATAAGAAGGGGAAACATTACTACCAATTTGTATTCCAACCAAAAGCTTCAAATGTAGAGTGCAATCTTCAAAACACCAAGAGCAACTTCATAAAATGAAATCCACAAATGAGAGAGATGTCACCTTCTCCAACACTTATGAACAACTACTAACTAGCTAATTAACTAAGCTAAATTAAAGGAGCTAACTAAGGATTATATCTAGGGTTTGCAATGGAATAGTGAAAATGAGCTTGGAAGAGATTGAATGGGGTTCAAAATCAGCCAAGGAAGGATAAAGTAGGTGAAGGAAAGTGATAGCTTATTTATAAAAAAATGCAGGGGCAAAAATGTCAAAACGGGTCAAAAATTTGCATGTTAGTCGATCGACTGAAATGCCCAAAAATCACAAAACATTATGCCCACAAGTCGATTTCAACATCCCAGTCGACCCTTCAATCGATCGACTGGCAACTCAGTCGATCGACTAGAGTGCAGTTGATCGACTGACAGGCAGCTCCGGCTCGTTTTCTCATTTCCGATCTAATCGTCTGCCGGCTGTCGCTCTTCGTTCGCGCTGTGTCTTCTTGCTTGCTAGTTCTAATCCGAGTCGAATGAGATGTCCTGAGTGCGCACGGGATCGCTTCAGTCATCCTACGGCCATAAAGACAAAAACGAGTAGAAATAAATGAAAATCCAAAGAAAACCGCACGAAAGTTACGAAAAGCTAAAACTAATAAAATCGGTCAAAACGAATCCTAATACACATAAAATCAAACAAAAAAAATGCAAGCGCGATAGAAAATGGTAACAAAAAATACGTACAAAAACATGCAAATCAGTCACCCATCAATGCCTCGGCCAAAGTCTATCCCTGCTCAAACCGCCAAGTCGTCACCCGACTAGCCCAGTCATCTATACACCTCTCTAACAAAAAAATCTAAGAAAAACAAAAATAGGAACTTAACTTGTACAAGGATTTCTCTTCTTGTACTTATTATTTTTTTTATTCGTTTTCTTTTCTTTTTTTTTAATTATGAGTACCTATAGAATGAGGTACTAAACGAGCATAATTTACATCAATCAACAGCGGGGGTTCATTGACTCCAATCTTACGTTGCTAAGTGCAACTGATAACAATCTTCAATATCGCACGTGGAGTTTTAGCGTCTCAAAAAATAAAAAGAAAAAATTACATAAAGTCCTATAGAGGTTAACTAAGAACGGGGCTAGTAGAGAGTATTCAAGTCTTTAGAACGAAACAAGAATAGAACAGAAGACAAGACACTTCATAGATTATTTACACTTCATTACCCACAATTACACTATTGTTCAAACGAAAATACAAATATCCAAACCAAAGCATCTAACCATGTCACTTCGTCAAGGTTGCAGTCAATATCAATACACACAACTCAAATCAACCACAAGCAAGCATGCATAGAATTAAATTACTAACCAAGGATAAACCCCCCCACACTTAAACCATACAATATCCACATTGTATAAAATAAAAAATTAAGCTAAATATGGTAAAAGATAAGAGAAGGAGAGATACGTCCCTGAAATTGCGCTTGTGATGATGAGTTTAGCGTCAAAAATCGTCCAATGGGCCTCAACATTGAAGGGGACCTGAAACAACAAGAACAAAACACACAAAAACATATAAAGTTAAAAGGCTTAGGTTGCCTCCCAAGAAGCGCTTGATTAATGTCTTTAGCTTGACGACGTCCACGGTCGTTGTCATCCCGGATCCAAAAATAAATGACGATCGTGCCATGCCTTGGTATTCTCCAAGAGCAAGTATTGGCGATGATAATCACCAAGGCAGGCACAGAAATCACGTCCCGGTATGCAGAACACTCCAACTAGCTTCGAAGATCGGAACCGCGAGTAATCGATCACCTCGAATATGTCAAACGGCAATTGTAGCATGGGGTGATCGGGAACCTTCTCGACTATCTCGTCTACCACCTCAAAATCAAGTTTCAACAAAGCTTCTGGTGGTTCAAAATGCGACTCAATAGTCTCACTCTCCTCCAACCTGGAACCATAACTCCACCTTCTTCACCAAGAGCTGGGAGGCTCGAATCTCCGACATCCTCCGGGCACTCCAACGGCAAAACCCCCACACTTTTATCCACAACGTCATCAAAATTTGCAAGGGGGCCAATCTCAACCAACTCCTCAATCTCATATGTCTTACAAACCTCTTCTGAATAAACATTCAAGGTAGGCTCTACCTCATCAAATAACGTCACCTCATCAAAATGAGGTTGATTTACCTCAACTCGAGTTTCATGATCAGTAATACACGAATGAGACAAAGGATAACAATCGTAGCCCAGATTATAAAAATATGATTCCCAAAGAGCACACGGATCATTATATCTCGAATCTTGATATGTGGTTGGGGGAAAATACTTCCCGAAACTCGAAACATAAGAGTTTGATGTAAGAAGAGGAAACGGGGCGTAGCTCGAAGAAACAGAATCAGATGGAGCATACGAATCATATCCCGTATAAAAAGGTTCCAAAATCGAATTTTAAAATTTTTCGTTAAATGTCGGACAATAGGAACTTTTTGGTGGGGTGTGATCAAAGTGATTAAGTGAAGCATATGGATCATGAAAGTTCAAATTGTAAGAAACTGAAGCTGGGACCCATTCAGACGAGTAGAACAACATCATGAACTGATCCACTACTTCATCCCACGTTTTCAAGGAATCAGGCTCTAGATTTGTCAACCATTCACTCGCCCGATCCTTTAACGTGAACATGAAAAGCCGCATCTTCACTTGATCCCATGTAAGTCTGAAAAGATGGAATATGCCTGTTATAGCTTCATACTCTCGGATGAAGTGGAGCGGGTCTTCGCTCGGAAATCTATGAAAAATCGGGAGATGCTCGAGGTAGAACTTATCTAGATCGTACTCCCACATTGCAAGTCTCAAAGGAATTGCCGGTTGAAACCCACGCCAATCGGACGTTGGGCAAAACATCTCTTCATCGAAAGGTGGAGTGTATAAGTCATCATATGGCGAGCTCGCTCGATAATCCGCTTTCTTCAATCAAAATAATCTCGAGTCTTCAGAAATGTGGCTATAAAGCACAACACTCAAAAACCGAGATTAAATGTACCAAAAAGTACAAAACAACAAAAACAAAATTAAAAAATAAACACTAACGCAAACAAACAAATAAAAACACAATAAAAAATCACTAAAAAGCAAACACTAAAAATCGCAACCTTTAGCCTTCCCTGGCAACGACGCTAAATTTTTAATCGAACTTTTTACACCTACTTTTTATTTAAAAATAAAAAGCTCGTCCGCAAGAAAATGAAGTTTCCATAGGCGGTAAGTTGGACTCGAGTTGAATCACAAGGAAGACTAATCGGAAGCTATTCCGGTGTTTGATTCTATGAACATAATTGAACGATAAAAGGAATACGAACTAAATTAACATAAACATTCAAAGATAACAAAAGCCAAATAAAAAAAAAGTAAATAACAAAGTTCAAAAACATTTATAATGTAAAGGAAACAACAATGATTGAACGAGTCTTCTTTAACGAAGAACGACTTGAACGACGAACGAAATAGAAATGACAAAACGACGAACTATAAAACTCGAATTTTGCATGAATGGAAGGGGTGGCAAGAACCGAGGGTTATCTGCAATCTCTGAACCTTTCCCTCTTGTTCCAGGCCATTTGAAATGAAGAAACCACCGGCCTTTTATAGATTTTCCCGAAAACAACTGATAAACTGTCGGAGCGTCAACCGACGCGTGCCGAGCGTCGATGTCGATGCGAGTCAGGCTGCTCGCGTCGACCAGGTCGGGCGTTGACCGATGCATGTATGGATCGACGCAATTGCAAGTTTGCATCGGCTTGTGCATCGAATGGCGGAGCAAAGGTCAACGCAACAGAGAGTTTGCGTCGACCTAGCGTTGACCGACGCGGGCATCTCTCGGCATCAATGTGGCCGATTGCTACGGGCGCTGGCTGCACATGCTGTTGGGATTTGATGGTACCGTCGCGCAGCGGAAAACAAAATTTTTTAAATAATTGAATCAAATTCAACTGACGACGGTCAAATTTTATAATCAATTAATTCAAACAATGTTTTCATTGTTTTTAATGAAATAATTTGATTTCTAAAATCAAACGAGCATGTTACGTTTCTATAAATTATATATATATAACAATAATATATATATATATATATATATATATTAATATATTAAACTTATATATAACAATTATATATATATATTAATATATTAATTTTTATATATAAATATATACATGCACAAATAACACATTTCATATGTTAAAATATATGTAATTATTATTCAGCATGCATGATATTATATATATATATATATATTTAATATATATATATATATATATATATATATATATATATTTATATATATATATATATATTAAACGTACAACATGCTATATATATATATATATATATATATCATATATATATATATATATAACATTATGCATGCACATATATATCTATATATATTTATATACAGTACACCATACACACATATATATAATTCATTGCACAACCCACACAAATATGTAATATTAAAAGGTCTATGGTTTTAAAAAATAAGGACCAGATTTGTGATGTTGTTAATCAATGTTAACAACACTGGTTAACAACATCAATTAAATAACACTAGGTTATGCAGCGGATATTTAAAAAGAGAACACGATTAAACAAAATCAGTTCACAAGTAAATACTTGTGAACTTGGGTGTACAAACCCGTAAACTATATTACTTTCGATTCACGTTCAATACACAATAATAAAGTAATATATGAAAACTAAATATCAAGAAACTTGATACTAAATACTTGTTGCCGGAATGGCAAGATCTCTTCGGTTGGTCACGCAACTTCCAAGATCTTGTTACTCACGAACGTCGGCTCCAAGTAGTTTTCTTCACCGTGTTCTTCTTTCTTTCTTGTGCGTCTTTCTTRCGTCGATATCCTCCAAGAAATCCCGTGCGTAAAGAGTCTCTAAAAAACCGTAAATCAAGTGTAGGATTACTTGTGTCTTAAATAGACAACTAAGAATCCTAAACTTGGTAAAATCCAAAAAACAAATCCTAAACACAATCTAGGAATAATTAAAGTCTTGTGCGTAAACTAGGAAACATAAGATTGTCCTAAATCTAGTTCCCTAATTTATTTTGTGCCCAAGAAAGGCAAATAACAAAATAGGAATTATTGCCAAGAATAAATTCCTCAACAATCTCCCCCTTTTGCCTTTCTGGACAAAACACTAAGACGCAAACACAAATGAAACTACTAACTCCCCCTAAGTTAGAAAAACTCCCCCTAAATAAAACACCCGATATTGTTAACATGCAAACCAACATCACAAACCAGTATTGTTCAAACAAAACAGTTTTCTCAAATCAAACAAAGTAAAGGAACTCAATGACTTCGAATCCTCTTCGACCGTCGAGGAGATGTCGAAGTTCCTTCACCATCCTTCTTCCTCTTCTTCTTCTCCTTCGGCTTCAGCATTTTCTTCAAGGCCTTGTTGCGCGCCCGTATTTGCTTACGCCTCTTCTCTTGAGCAAGGCTCGCCAAGGCTTCGGCGGCAACAACATCATCAACAGCATCGTCAGTGGCAGCAGTAGTCTCAGTTCCGGCAACATCAGCAACATCCTCATCTTCTTCAGCAACACTATCTCCCCCTACGTTCGCGTCACTCTCTCCCCCCTTTTGACCAGAAAGGGAAAGGGCCTCCAACAACGAGCAACGAAGCGCCTGCAACTTAGAAATTTGCAAATCGATGGAAGCAACATGCGCACGCAGGAGCTGCGCAGAAATGCGAACCATGTTGGGATCATCCTTTTCAACATCACTAGCAACATCGGCAGGAGCAGGAGCCTGCCACGGCAAATCGAGCACCCTCGCGCCAGTAGTGTGTTGGCCCCTAAAAGCGAACCAATCTGCATCACCCGTGAGCACATCATCTGGGTGAAGCGTCAGACCTTGGTTCTTCAGTAGCCTGAAAATAAGAGAAGGAAAGCACAACGAGGCAGCCGAGCTAGATGTGGCAAACTTAGTCACGATATTAAAAACATGGTGGCCGAAACTAAACTTAACTCCCTTCCCAAGCTTGAACAAAAACTAGGCCTGAGGCCGAGTAACAACTGTAGTATTCCTGGAAGGGACCCAATTGCAGAGTGCCACCTTATGCATAATAGAATACAAGGAAGAAAGCCTAGTGCTAGGTAACTGCTCAAACCATGAATGAACCATCCCACCCGACAGAAAAGACACAACCTCATCCATATTCTCCACAAAAATATTACCCCGGTGCGTAGTTGTGCCAAACAAATCATCAATAAGGTCAGGGGTAAAGGCAAACACTTTGCCTCGCAGAAAAACCTTCCCATAGTTCACAGAACTTAAATCGGCAATTGAAGGCAGCATATTGGCATAGAACTCAAGAATGACATTCCTAACAAATGGAATTGCAGTGGAGACCGTGGAATACATACCATGGAAACGGAGATACGCTATCAGATTGTGGCGCTCAAATAGGTCAAACGGCACCTTCCTCTCAGCGATCATATGTCGGGTTTGATAAACATCAAACAGTTCAGCTGCGTCAGCAGTTAAAAACTTCTCGGAGAAGGGCTCCATGTCCTCAATTTCTGGCGAAGGAATATCAGTGCCAGCGGAGGATTGGGAATGATCACAAGCAGCGGAGGAGGACTGCGTGGGGGAATGCGATGGAACAGGAACAGACGCAGCGCGGGCGGACGAGACAGACTGAGAGCGACTCAATGTTGGTAAGGGACTACCAACATGACTACCAACATCGTCCTTGGCAGCTGTCTTCTTTTTCTTCTTGTCCTTTTTGAGAGCAGCAAAAATCTCTTGCAACGGCACATCCATTGAAGAGTCAGGGGAATGCTTAAAAAGGCCTGTATCAAACTCAGGCGAAGCAGTAGGAATAGGAGACGGCGGTGGAACAGCAGCAGGCGACTTGACAGAACTAGTAACCTCTCCGGTGATGAAATCTAGCACAGTATATGGAGGCGAAGAGTACTCAGTAGCAGAAGACTTAGGAGAAATCTTGACATTCGCCGGGCCTGGAGAAACACTATCCTTTTCTTGGCCGGGTCTCCTGTCTGCTTTTCGTACGAGCTGCTTCCGGCGAGTAAACCTCTTCTTCTCCGGCAAACTGGGAGCAGAACCAGACGGCGGCTCAACTCCGGCAATCGGAGCAGAAGGCTCAAAATCGTGATCATCAGGATCAGACTCAACAACTACATCCTCCTGGAGATTTATATGTTCAATCGGCACGTGGCGACGCGGACCTGCCTTGCTCTTCGGGACCGCGGGCGGCACTACGCCGGGCGGTATGTTGCGCAGACGCCTGGACTGCTTTAGGGTAGGATTCCCTACGCGGACAAAAGTCTCTGCCACAAAAGCTAGGTCCGGGGGGTTATCGACATCAATCTCGTTCCCGGGCTGCCCAGGGAACACCTGAATAACCGGCGTAGCATCAACCGGCGAAGGAACAGGCACAGCGGCAAGAGAAACTGGTGCATGCAAAACAGACGGCGATGTTGATAGCGGTGGGCTTGAAGAGCTACCACCACCAATCTCTTCACGGATATCCAGGCCGCCTATTTTTGGATATGGCAACGGTATCTGGTCGCCGGAGCGGCGAACCTCCTCTGGCAATTCAGGGACTGTCGACGGTGGAGAACTAGACATCCTGCAGAATTTCACAGCACAAAAAAAAGGAATTCGAGAGAATTGGAGAGGAGAAAGGAGTCTGAGAGTTGTAATTGAAGAAGGGTTTGAGAATTGTGATCAAACGGTAAGAACCAGCCTTTTAATCCCCCCAAAAAAATGACGTTGGAAGAGGGAAGAGAAAGAGTAAAAAATAAAAGGAAAATTCCCAAAAAAAATTTACCGGCCGAATTTAGGAATAAAACACGAGTTTAGTTCCCTTTTTTTGTTTAAAGCACGACTCTTCCTCAAAATAGGTTTTAAGACCACATAACCCGCCTAACTCACTGTACTTATTATTCCTCCTTTTTTTTATTTAAAAATTGTATAACTTAATCTACAAAATAGGCCAAAAAAATACAAAGCTGAATTTTGTGAACCATCAGCACAGTATTACCTATCTTGTGCAATGTTATAATTCACTCACCAAATTTACCTCGTTATTACCTGTCCAGCCGTCCGATTATAACTCCACTGAAACACTTGGTTAGCTCAATTCAAAACAAAATTAAGAGATTTCAAGCAAGACAAAAACACAAGAAACACAACGCACAGTAAGACGACATCTTCACAAAGTGTGAATGTCCTATGGGATGCCTAAAAATCATGACCTA
>BMAC01000460.1:430668-441978 GCA_014905375.1 Phtheirospermum japonicum
AAATAGAGTAGAAAAACATTAAAACACGAAACGAAACGAAAAATATCAAAAGGAAGAAAAACGACAAAAAGATAAACCTAAAACACATAAAAGCAAATAATACATGATGCAAAAACACACGAAAATCACATACAAATATTTACAAATCAATTCCCCACACAAAAGAGGGAATGTGCCTGTAATAGTTTAATACTCTCGGATGAAGTAGAGCGGGTCTTCGCTTGGAAATCCATGAAAAATCGGGAGTTGCTCGAGGTAGAACTTATCTAGATCATACTCCCGTATTACAAGGCCCAAAGGAATTGCCGTTCGAAACCCACGCCAATCGGAAGTTAGGCAAAACATCTCTTCATCGAAAGGTGGAGTGTATAAGTCATCATATGGCGAGCTCGCTCGATAATCCGCTTTCTTCAATCAAAATAATCTCGAGTCTTCAGAAATGTGTCTACAAAGCACAACACTCAAAAAACGAGATTAAATGTACCAAAAAGTACAAACAACAAAAACAAAATCAAAAAAAAATAAAAAGCTCGTCTGCAAGAGAACGGAGTAGCTATAGGCGGTAAGTTGGACTCAAGTTGAATCAAAGGGAAGACTAACTGGAGGTTATCCTGGTGTTTGATTTTACAAACATAGAAACAAAATAAAAACTAAACTGAACACTCGATCAAATAAAGTTTGGGGTTTTCTAACATCTACGAGCAATAAAATTGAAAGTCTTTAAAACGATTAAGAAAAGCAAGGTTCTAGTGCACCGGAATCATCTCCACGGTCGGGGTCGTCAATCCCGATGGTTCTAAATGACCCTAGCACTAGAATGATAAAATTAGCCTAAAAGCATCATCATGATCAAAACATAATTTTAACGCAAAGCATGAACGTAAACATAATTAAGAACGGTAAAAGGATTACACTAAATTATGCTATCAAAGTACAACATCGAAATACAATGAAAGCCAAAGCTGCACAATAAAAGAAATTAAGATAAATGCAGGAAACTTATTATCTAGGAAATCAGTAGCCATCGAACGAGTCTTCATCGACGAGGAAAGACTTGGTCGACGAATGGAAGCAAAATGACGAATTTACAAACTATATAACACTAATCTTGCATGAATAGAAAGGGTGGCAAGAACCAAGGGTTATCTGCAATCTCATAACCTTTCCCCCTTGTTCCAGCCTGTTTGAAATGAAGAAACCACCGGCCTTTTATAAATTTCTCGAAAATAACTGATCAGCCGCCGGAGCATCGACCGACGCGTGCCGAGCCTCGATGTCGATGCGAGTCAGGCTGCTCGCGTCGACCAGGCAGGGTGTCCACTGACGCGTGCATGGATTGACGCAACTACAAGTTTTTGTCGTCTTGTGCGTTGAATGGCAGAGCAAAGGTCGACGCAACAGAGAGTTTGCGTCGACCTAGCGTCGACCGATGCGGGCATCTCTCGGCGTCGACCCGGTTAATGGCTGCGGGCGCCAGCTGCACGTGTCACGTCGCTCATCCCATCTTCTTCGTCTCGAGTTGAAACACTAAAATAAAGCAAAATTAAATTATTATTTATAAAATACAGTAGAAAAACATTAAAACACGAAACGAAAAACATTAAAAGGAAGAAAAAAGACAAAAAAATAAACCTAAAACACATAAAAGCAAACAAAACACGATGCAAAAATACACGAAAATCACATACAAATATGTACGAATCCCCGGCAACGGCGCAAAATTTTGAATAAAACTTTTTACACCTAATTTTTATTTAAAAATAAAAAACCTGATCCGTAAGAGAACGGAGTAGCTATAGGCGGTAAGTTGGACTCGAGTCGAATCAAAAGGAAGACTAATCGGAGGTTATCCCATTGTTTGATTTTATGAACTTAGAAACGAAGTAAAAACTAAACTAAACACTCGATGAAATAAATTTTGGGGTTTTCTAACATCTACGAGAAATAAAATTGAAAGTCTTTAAAATTGAAGGTATTTAAAATTTTGGGGTTTTCTAACATAAATTAAGAACGAGAAGAACGGTAAAAGGATTACACTAAATTATGCTATCAAAGTACAACATCGAAATACAACGAAAGCCAAAGCTACACTATAAAACCAATTAAGAGAAATGAAGGAAACATATTATCTAGGAAAGCAGTAGCCATCTAATGAGTCTTCATAAATCATGAGTCATGCTGATTTCCTCCTAAATCAAGGATCACTCGACACCCTCCTGGAGACACTGTCGAGGCGCATCTCGGCAACCAACCCGAACTTAGGCACAACTTCGGATGCTGAATGGTTCCCTTATGGGATGGGAACTTCGGTCCAAACTGTATCAGCTTCGGATGTGAACCATCCTACTGGGATTGCGGGAACTACCATTCCAAGCATGTTTTCAGCCACAACTTTGGCCGCTGGATCATTCCCTTATGGGATGGGGACTTCGGTCAAAAATATGTCAGCTTCGGCTGGAATCCATCATTCTGTGATGACGGGAACTTCGGTTCTAAATATGTTCGTAACTGCTCCGCCAACATATTCATCTGCCTCAACTACCCATTCAATGGGTACGGATGGGACGTTTGTTCCGACTATGACTGCTCTGGTGCACTCCTCACAGATTATGCCCGCCGCGGAAAAGTGTTTTACATGTAATTATAGTATTTTTCTCATGCTTTTAATTAGGGTTTAACATCATTAGTAGAAGTTTTGAGTCGTTTCCCATTAGGGTTTTCGGTCATTTTCTTGTTTTTATGATTGAAGCTTGGTACATGCATTTTTGATGATGATTCGTGGGTTTTTGAATTCAAAATTATTATGTTGTAAGTGGAATGAGGAATTATACTGGCTCTAAGTTGTTGAGGATCGAGTGGAGGCCTTAAAGCTAAAAATCCATGTCGAAACGAGGAAATCAAGACGGATCGACTGCCTGAACGACTGCCCGGACAGTCTGCGGTTGATCGACTGCTCCCAAGAGAATCGACTGCACGCCTCAAAAATTGACTGCGAGACAGTGCACTCCCAAAAATTAGCATGGCAGTCCATCGACGACTACCAATCGATCGATAGGCAGTCTATCGACTGACCTTAGTCGATCGACAGACCGTCGATCGACTGGTCCGCAGTCGATCGACTGTGATTCCGAGATTTAGAGCGTTTTGATGAGTTTGCCCCTACTAATAACTATATAAACCCCACAAATTGATGTTTTGCATGTATTTGTTGTGTTTTTCTCGTGTTTTTAGTTAGGGTTTAGCGTCGTGTCTAGTAGTTTTGAGTCGTTTCTCGTTAGGTTCTACGACTTTTCTCGTTTATTTTCTTTTTGGATTTAAGAGTACAATATGTGAGGTGTTTGTGATATTTTTGGGTTTTTAAGTCCAAATTCTTATTGTGTAGGTGGCTGAAAGGATTATATTCGCTCGGCAGACGATTTGGATCGAAATAAGATAAATTTGACCCGCAAGCTTCCAGAATCAACCGAAAAGCCAGAAATCGACTGCCGGATCGACTAAAAAGCCAGAAATCGACTGCCGGACAGAGGCCAATGTCTTGCAGTAGAGCAGTCGATCGAATTACATTTAGTTAATCGACTGAGCAGTCGATCAACTGCAACGCTGGGAGTTCGGCGATTTTGGGCATTTTTGGACGTTTTTTCCCCTACAAACAACTATATAAAGCCCACACCTTGCACCATTGAAGAGAACTCCCTTCCCAACCCTAACTTGGGTTTGGGGATCAAATTACTCTCAAATCTCTTGGATAATTTTTCTTTCTTAGGTTTTACATTTAATTTCAAGCTTTTATGTAATTTCATTTCCTGGATTAGATTTAATTTCAAGCACCTCCTTGGGTTTGTAAGCCTAAGAAGAATCCAAATACTCCTTTGGATTGTTTACTTTGATGCAATTTACATTCAAGCTTGTTTCATTTCTTATTCCAAGTAAGTTTCCTTTCAATTTCATGTTTTATGCTTTATTTCCATGCTTTGTTCTTCATTTCCATGCTTGTTATTCATGTTATGCTTTTTGTCTTAGCACCTTGATCTTTTGTTAGATCTTAAGAATAGGATATGGAATCTAGATGAGTGACACATCTAGATCATAGATCAAGTCTTAGATCGTCTTGATTTCAAGTGTTTCATATGCTTTATTTGCAATTTTATTTTCATGCATAGTTTTAGATTGAATTTTAGATCTAGGTTTTGTTGCTTGTTATTTTCCTTAATGTTTTGAATCTTCTGATCAATTTCTATTGCTCTTTCCATTCATGCTTTCAATTTTTGCTTATTTTCATTATTTAGGATTTTATGCATAGTTGTACCTTGTGCATGCATGCTTGTACTTGGTGAAAATTTGAATTTTCTTGCCTGTTTTCATTATTGCTTTGTATTTTCTATTTGAGGCATACGACGAGGAATCCTACCAACTTTTTATTTCAATTTCAAGTTTAATTTAGATAGGTTAATTACTTTATTTGCATTTTCCTTTTATTTTCAAAGCTTGAAACACTTTGATTCTCTCAATCGAATCAGTTTCCGATAATACCGAGCCAAGAACCCGTTGATTCATTTCAACACCACTAAAACTATGAAAACAAAATGGCGCCGTTGCGACTCGGCTTGGTTAAGGCTTTCGATTCGGTTGTAGTTTCATTGTGTTTTTAGCTTGCTTTGTTATTTGACATTTTTGTTAAGTATGTTAGGTACTTCTACCTATGGTGGATATATTTCCAACATGGGAGGGCATGGTGCAAACCATGTTGGGAATGAGATGTTGTATAATGGCCTTGGCAACGTGGGAGGGCATGGTGCAAACCACGTTGCCAATGGTGGATATGGATTTGGGCAACCCGGCATGGGAGGGCATGGTGCAAACCATGTCGGGTTTGATAATTTCTCGGGCGTGAGTGGTTCTTTGGATGGTTATGGAGCTCAAAATTCCTATCCGAACGTGCAAGCTCCATATTCCTATCCGAACGTGCAAGCTCCAAATTCCTATTCGAACTTGTAAGCCCCGACTTCCGGCCTGTATGGCTATGATACTCCACAATATTATCCGAATACGCCGAGTCCGAATCCCTAGCCGTATGGAAGTCCTCATGCTTATAATTCTGATCATGCCCCGATTAGTACCACCAATAGTGCTCATAATCCCGACCCATATGAGTATTTTGGCGGTGTGAACTCCAATGCCCAAAATGTCCTCCCCATCTTCGATTTTTCGGTCGAGACTCCTATTCCACCCTCTGATCCGACCCTCTTGGATATTTTTCAAAATTTTTTCGATATGGAGGCTTCGTTTAATGCTCGATTCGATGATCTTGACGCTACGACCGATAAAATACACACGACATTTGCGCAAATGGAAAGTGATATGGCCATGCTAATTGAAGCTAATGAGGATGAAATATTGCCCAGACAACCTTCGCATCCCCTTGCGGTCACGATCCTTGATAAGTTTGGGGTGGTTGATAATGAGCTTGTACAACCGTCCGAGGTTTAGGTGGTTCCTATTACGAGTATTCTTCCTCTTCCTGTTTCTACCCTCCCCAATTATGCAAAGAATATTCTCGATGCCCCTATACTCTATCCATCAAGCTTATCCTTCGGGGTTTTCTTACGCATGGACGTGGCCCAAGAATTGACCGAGCAAGCGTCTATGGAGAAAATGATCCATGAGGGGGAGGTTGGACCGGATATCAATATTGAGGTTGGTGGTGTGGATGATGAGCCCCTTGTTCTTCATGATGAGCCCGTTGTACCTCTATGTATCCAAGACTAGTGTGAAGAAGTTTGTTTATGGGTCGTTGAGGGCAACGAAGACATTTTAGAGGGGGAGGTGGGGGTTATTGATGATAAGCTTAGAGAAAAAGACGATTATCTTGAGGAGGAGAGGACGGTTTAAGTGCTCAAAGTTCTTAAGGATGCTATTGGGTGGAAACCGGGAGTGGTCGAGAGAGTTAGCCCTTTGGATTTGATTCTTGATCAAATGAGGAGAGCCGGGTTTTGGAGGTTGTTGTGGGAAGGTTTGAGGTTCGTACTCGCCGAGAGTGATTCAGTGAAGCCCATTGACTTGGTGCCCATGACTAGCGTCTTGTTAGTTCTTGAAAATAAAGAAGGAGGGTTGTTGGACACGAGGGCTACAATTGGTTGGAGGACGTTGATCGATTTTAAGAAGTTGGAAGTGGCTACCAAGAGAGATCATTTCCCTTCCCCATTTTTTGATAAAAGATTGGACAAGTTAGCCGGCCAATATTCCTTTTGATTTATTGACGAGTCGTCGGGGCATTTCAAAACCACCATTCCACCCGAGGACCTAGCCGAGGCGACCTTCAATTGCCCGTTTAGAACGTTTGGTTTTTGGCGGATCATATTTGAATTATGCAATGGGCCAAGAACGTTCCGAAGAGTGGATCCTCCCGACAAGGAGGAAATTGTGTTGGTGGACCCTCCCGTGATCTTTCCATCATGACCAAAAGGGAGTACGTCAAGCTAATGACGTAAAACAAGCGCTTATTGGGAGGCAACCAAAGTTCTTCTTGTTAATTCCTTTATTATTTTCTTATTTTATTACTTTTGAACCTTTGGTTTCATTTTATGTACATATTTTATTATGTTTTTGATTTTGTGTGCTTTTCTTTTCTAGGTTTTGTTTACCGACTTCAACCTTGGACGATTGATAAAAGTGGTGGCGTTCGTGGATTCGGGAGGTACTAGCCATGCTCGATGTTCACTCGGATTTCTTAGATGCTTAGGTGGACCCCACTGAACTCGACCTAAACTCGCTTGGTTGATGAAGTTTCTATTCACCCTCTTTTTACTTGGTTTTCATTAAAATGCGATAAGGGTATTGCATGGTTAATGTGTGGGGTGGATAGATGGTTAGGGTCCCGTTTTTGTCAAGCATGATTTCTTGTTCTTAACTCGAGCCTTGGCGAAGTGAAGCATTCTTGGCGAAGTGACGCTTACTATTTGCGAATTTATATGGTCGAGTTGATTTTTGTGTCGTTTGTGTCTTTATTACATTGTTGAACAACTCCACGTGATTGGAAGTTTGAATAGTTTACTTGTCGAGTTTTTGCATGTTTATGGCCTTTTGTGTAAGGGTTGAATTTTTGTGCTTTATCCAAAACCCGCTTATATATATATAATCAACATTTTCTCGTGAAAAGATTGTAAAGTTCTAAAAGATCTTTTGATCTTGCTCCCAAATTCGGTGCAAACTAGTGAGTATCCTTGTGTGATTTATCGACTTGCCTATATTTTTATGGAAATTGCATTGAGGAGGTTTGATTTTTCTCGTACATGATTGAATTCAAAAATGACCTCAAGGCACATATCATCCTTGTTCCGGCCATATCCATATATATACGCTACTTAAAATTCCCAAATGAGCCCCCTTGAGCCTTTATCCCGTTTCTTGTTAGCCGAGCTCGATTTTAGCTCTTTCATCTTCATAATTTGTGAGGTGAGAGGGTACGTTGTTAGTTGACGAGAAATATGAGGGAAATCGATTGTGGATTTTGGGTTTTGAGTTTCTTATACAAAAAAAAAAGAATAATACTCCAACACAAATCACGAAAAGTGATAAAGCGTGCGTTCAAGCGAAAATCCTAATTCAAAAAAGCTAAGTTTAGTGAAAAGAAGCAAATTCAAAAGGCAAGTGTTGTGAATTAAAGGTCGGGAATGTGGTGAACGAAAGGGTTTCGAATCAGAGTTTGGTGTATTGGGAAAGGTGAAGCGATCATAAGCTTCGGGTTTTAGAAGTTAGGATTTTGTTTGTTATTGATCACGTTTGATCGTGTGTTAGACACTATATCCAAATATTACATACCTTACCAAAGAGCCAACATTACAACCCATAATAAAGACCTCTTTCCATTCTTCTTTGGTCATGTACTACGAGCAATTTTGAGAGTCCGGTTTGTTAAATCTTGACAAGGTGCATGTATTGACCGAATTGAGCATATACACGTTCCATATCAAACACTTGAGCGACTTGAGCGAACACTCTCAAAACTTCATTTGTGAGGAAGTCATCAAATTGGTTTACATTTGAGAAGGAGTAATACAAGCAATGCTTGACGATAGCGAGTTTATGTTGATACTTCCATCATATTAATAAGGATAAGCACAAGGGTTTCTCGTTTTACATAATGTTCATTGCGTGTGCACTCTCGATTCTTTTCGTTGTTCGAGGACGAACAAAGCGATTAGTGTGGGGTAGTTGTCTTGCATGCAATTGTTGTGTTTTTCCTCGTGTTTTTAGTCAGGGTTTAGCGTCGTGTCTAGTAGGTTTGAGTCGTTTCTCATTAGGTTCTAGGACTTTTCTCGTTTATTTTCTTTTTGGCTTTAAGAGAAAAATATGTGAGGTGTTTGTGCTGTTTTTGTGTTTTTAAGTCCAAATTCTTGTTTTGTAGGTGGCTGAAAGGATTATATTCGCTGGGCAGACGACTTGGATTGGAAAACGAGAAATTCGACCCGAAAGCTTCCAGAATCGACTGAAAAGCCAGAAATCGACTGCCGGATCGACTGAAAAGTAAGAAATCGACTGCCGGACAGAGGCCAACGTCTTGCAGCAGAGTAGTCGATCGACTGCCATTTAGTCGATCGACTGCAACGCTGTGAGTTCGGCAATTTTGGGCATTTTTAGACATTTTTACCCCTACAAACAACTATATAAAGCCCACACCTTCCACCATTGAAGAGAACTCCCTTCCCAACCCTAACTTGGGTTTGGGGATCAAAATACTCTCAAAGCTCTTAGATAATTTCTCTTTTTAGGTTTTAGATTTAATTTCAAGCTCTTATGTAATTTCATTTCCTAGATTAGATTTAATTTCAAGTACCTCCTTGGGTTTGTAAGCCTAAGAAGAATCCAAATACTCCTTTGGATTGTTTACTTTGATGCAATTTACATTCAAACTTGTTTCATTTCTTAATTCAAGTAAGTTTCCTTTTAATTTCATGTTTTATTCTTTATTTCCATGCTTTGTTCTTCATTTCCATGCTTGTTCTTCATTTCCATGCTTGTTATTCATGTTATGCTTTTGGCCTTAGCACCTTGATCTCTTGCTAGATCTTAAGAATTGGATATGTAATTTAGATGAGTGACACATCTAGATCATAGATCAAGTCTTAGATCGTCTTGATTTCAAGTCTCTCGTATGCTTTATTTGCAATTTTATTTTCATGCATAGTTATAGATTAAATCTTAGATCTAGGTTTTGTTGCTTGTTATTTTTCTTAAAGTTTTGAACTTTCTAGTCAATTTCCATTCATTCTTTCAATTTTTACTTATTTTTATAATTTAGGATTTTATGCATAGTTGTACCTTGTGTGCATGCATGATTGTACTTGGTGAAACATTGCATTTTCTTGCTTGTTTTCATTATTGCTTTGCATTTTCTATTTGAGGCATACGACGAGGCATCCTACCAACTTGTTATTTTAATTTCTAGTTTAGTTTAGATAAGTTAATTGCTTTATTTGAATTTTCCTTTTATTTTAAAAGCTTGAAACACTTTGATTCTCTCAATCAAATCGATTTCGAATAATACCGAGCCAAGAACCCGTTGATTCATTTCAACACCACTAAAACTATGAAAACACTTGACTTGAGGGATTATCCACTCAACCCCCAACTCTTGCATGAGTATTGGGCTTAATTCTCTCTTCAATTTCTAGATCTACTTTCTCTCTCTTAGGTTTTTGATTTAATTTTGAAGTTTTGACTTGGGTTTATTAGCCTAAGAAGAATCCAAATACTCCTTTGGATTAGTAATTCTGATTGTAATTCAAGCTATTGGATCTTCATCTTTTACTATAGTAAGCTTTCCTTTTAATTTCAAGTTTGTTCTTCAATTTTATGCTTTGTTCTTCATTATATGCTTTTTGTCTTACCCCCTTGATTACTTGTTTAAACTTATGATTTGGCTATGGGTTCTAGATGAGTGACACATCTAGATCGTAGATCGGGTCATAGATTGTTTAGGTTTTAAGTTGTTCTTGTGCTTTATTTGCAATTTAGTTTTCATGCATAGTTTTGGCTTAAATCCTAGATCTATTGCTTGATACTTGTTATTTCACGGAAATTTTCGAAATTTGACGTTAATTTTCATTGCTCTTGCTATTTGTATTTTCAATTTTTGCTTATTTGCATTTTTCAAGTTTTTATGTACATGCAAGCTTAGTTGTACCTTGTGCATGCATGCTTGTACTTGGTGAAACAATGCTTGTTTTTGCTTATTTCCTTAAGTTGCTTGCATTTTCAATTAAGGCATACGACCGAGGCATTCTACCCACTTGCTATTTCAATTTTTAGGATAGTTTAGCTAGTTTATTTGCTTTATTTTCATTTTCTTTTTAATTTCTAAAGCTAGAAACACCTTCAATCCTTCAATTGAATTGAAGCCCGATAAAACCAAGCCATTAACCCGTTGATATATTTCAACACCACGAAAACTCTTCTAATAAGAAGCCTCCAAAATTCAATGGGGAAGGCTTCAAGAGATGGCAACAAAAGATGTTGTTCTACTTTACGATGCTTGGCTTCACTAAATTCGTGAAATAAGATGAACCACCTGTTGGGAATCGAGGGTACCGTCGCGCAGCGGAAAACAAAATTTTTTAAAAATTAAATAAATTGAATCGAATTCAATTGACGACGGTCCAATTTTAAAATCAATTAATTCAAACAATGTTTTATTTTCTTTTAATAAACAGAAACAATTCGATTTTCGTAAAATCGAACTAGCATGATCCATTTCTATTAAACATATATATATATAACAATTATATATATATATATATATATATAAATATATTAAACTTATATATAACAATTACACTAATATATATCATATATAAAACAGGCATGCATTACACAACATGCAGTACATTACACAAAGCACACATGCACCTTATATCATATATATATATGTATAAATTAACATATACAGCATATGCATTTATATATATAATACATAACAGCAACATATATTATATATATATATATATATATTAACAGATACATCGCATGCATATAAATTTATATATACTACCTGCACATATATATATAACATAAAGCATGCAACATACATATCACAAACACATTACGCCATATATTTGCACAGCCCCACACATATATACATATATAAAACCATGAAACTGCATTATATATATATATATATTATATATATATATATATATATAATATATATATATATATATATATCTAACTGCAGATACCTCACGCACGGCGATCGGAGGACTTCGGTGCGGCTGTGGCCGGCTTGGCGGCAACCGGCTGTGGCTGTCCGCAATG
>BMAC01000460.1:450818-484843 GCA_014905375.1 Phtheirospermum japonicum
GCGTAACCCTTTGACTAGGAACAAGTTCGACGAGTTACATTACGTGCTAGATTATCTCACGGTTCTGCTAGACCAATCTACCGTAATAGAGTAACTTCATCAGGACCATACCTATGCAACTAGCATGGGACAAAAGATATGGAATGCCAATATGTATAATAGATATTATTTCGAATAAGAAACGATTGTATTACTAGAGAATAGTCAGACCACAGCCACAAGTTGGCTTGTTGGTCACCTTATTCCAACACCACCCACTCCGGATGAGTCCGAGACTAGCTTCACTGTTCATGCTGCCTACGATAATTGGCACAATGGTGACTATCTGTGCAAAGGTTTTCTCCTAAGTAGTTTGGAAATAGCCTAAGTGATGCGGACCAAAATGTCCATACGTGATATTATTTGTCGGATGAGTTATTTATGGTAAGTGACCTCATTTCTAGGAGAGGGTGTGCCTCCTGGAAGATGGGCGAGCTTTATTGTGTCCTTGAGGTATGAGCGAGCTGGTTTGTGAAGGATAGCGACCTGTAGTATGGGGATGATTTCTCATATAGGGTCGCGACCTCTTATGTGTTGAGCTGTATACTTGAGCTCGATTGCAGGTTTTATGAATGTTAAGCCTGTGGGCTTAAGGTGATTTTGTTATATGGCTTTTGGTGGGCTGTATAAAAGGCCCAGGCCCGTTGAGTTAAAGAGATTTGTTATGTATGGGAACTTAACATGCGGGGAGAGTCCCAATTGAAAGTCAGTAGTAGAATTGTATTATGAATAGATTTATGGTTATAGAAGGTAACCATAGATTGAGGGAGATCTTTCATTTCTTTATATAATGGGGCGAGTGCCTCTCATTATTCTTAAGTTATGATTATTTTGTCACATTACTGTGCGTTAGGGAGAGAAGTATTGCGTGTTGATTTCGTTTATTGACTTGAGGGTCGGAGGGTCTTAACGGGTTGGGACTCTGACCCGTTTGAGGCGCTGTTTTGCAGGACCAGCTAGGTCGCCAGAAGATTCACGGAGGACTTGTCAGGTCTCTATAGTATATCAAGAAGTAGTTTCAGGTCGCTGATCTCTTTCTGAGGTTAGTGCCCCCTTTATTTGGTAGTTCAACTTTTTGGACTTATCAAATTGGTGCCGTCTGTGGGAAAGAGGGACATCGAGTCCTTGAGCGAAAGGTGTGAAAAATCTCAAAAAATGAACATGAAGGATAATATAATACCCAGAACCATGCACTATGGTTCTGAGTCAGACAAGCAGATAAAGAAGACCGGTATGGTGGGCATCGATGAGGAAGATGTGACAAAAGAGGGCGGACACCTCCACAAGTGGATCCATCATTCCAAGTTTTGAATGGCACACCGCCGCCCTCTCCAAAGCGTCGGGAAGGGAAGGAACCAGTGAACGTTTTGAAGACACCGGAGGTAGTAGCACAAAAGGCGATCCACTTCGGGATAGGAGAGTGGAAGAACTTACCCAAGAACAAACCCTGTCAGGTCGATAAAGAATTCTTAGAAGGGCTTATGGATTTCATGCCTTGGGAGAAATAGGAAGAATTACATAGATATCTGACAGGCGAGTTGGATACTCGTAAAGAGAGGAGGGACGAACTTAATAACGAGAAGGAGGAAAGTCGATAACCAGGGAGGCGAAACAAAATGAAAGATCTTCATCCAGGAGAGCTTCTCACGGAAAGAAGGAACAAAGTAAACGCAAGCACGTAGACACATCTAGCTCTACCACGTCTACAACGCTCAAGCGTAGAGAAAAGGGAGTAAAGGTGAGACGAGGGCAGTACAGGCGAACAGGTCGCCGACATGACAAACACACCAGTGAAAGCGAAACCCTGACCTCAGAAATAGACGGTGAGTCTCGGGATAAAACCCGAAAAAGTCGTGGCAGGGATAACAAAAGAAGGGACGAAAACGAGGTGGGACCAGGGAGTAAGGCCTTTAGAGAGTTGCAGGAAGCTATGCTGAAACTACAGAAGCGAGTAGAAGGAGAAAATCTTGACGGGGATGAGGGGCACCCCTTTTCAGAGGATATATTGCCAGTTGCCGTGCCAGGGGGTATGAGGACTTGGAGTTTCAGTATCGGGGAGTGACGGATCCAACCGAACACTTACAGCTCTTCGAAAATGCAAGGATGTTGCGCAGTTACACAGATGTTATAGGGTGTCGGGCCTTTGTGTCCACCTGTAGAGGAATTGCACAAAATTTGTTTTACCAGCTCCCGCGGGGAAGGATTACTAGTTATAAGGTGTTGCAAGCTTCTTTCGTAAAGTAGTTTTCTAGCGTGAGGCATAGTGCGAAAACGGCACAGCCGCTCTTTACCATGGTACAGCGACCTAACGAAACACTTAAACAATATATTAACAGGTTCACTAGTGCTACCCTAGAGGTGCCCACTGCGACTGATGAGATGAAGGCTTGAGCTTTACATCAAGGATTGAGAAGAGAGGATTTACGTAAATCACTGGTCAAGAAGGAAGCACGGACCTATGATGAGGTTCTGGCAAGATGTCATAAGTATGTACAGGTGGAGGAGGCTGAAGAAAAACACCGAGAACATTTCGGCAGGGAGGTCGTAGATATGGGGGATATTGTATCTAGAAGGGAATCGCGAAGAGAACCAAGATGAGTAGTGCGTGGACTTTTGAGCCCGGGCTCTGCGGTTAATAAAAGCTCGGAGCAGAGTGTGCGAAATTGGACGGAGGAGGATTACACACCGCTAATGTATCTGCGAGCTAAGGTGTTTGGCATTATGGAGTGTCTCGTACCCGATGCTATAAAATGGCCAGAGGATCGTACGCCGATCCCCACAAATCCCAGGACTAACGTTTTTTGCCGGTTTCATAACAATTATGGACATTTTACTGAACATTGCAGGCACCTCAAGGAGGACATAGAGAGACTTATAAAAGCAGGGCATTTAAAGGAGCAGGGACAACCATTGCCCCCACCACCACAGGGAGGCCCGCCCCAGCCACAGGTTGTGAGGCCGCAATAGTGGGGAAATCAAGGATGCGAGGGTCCACGAGGGAATAGAGGGAGAATAAACATGATTTCAAAAGGACCGACAGATGGTGATTCAAATAGAGCGCGTAAGAGACATGTTAAGTCATCTCATTCAGGAATGTGGGAGGTTGCTAGTGTAAGTCGGCAATCACATATTGTGGGGCCGATCATTTCTTTTTGACCCAACAATCGGCGCGGGCTACAGGAAGATCATAATGATGCACTGGTGATTGAGGCTGAGATTGCAGGATATGATGTTGGCAGAATCTTTGTAGATAATGGAAGCTCGGTGAATATCATATATACGGACTGTCTTGAACCGATGGAGGTTGAAAAAAGAGTGCGGTCTGTAAACACGCCTATATATGCATTTAATGTGGCACAGGTGAATACTGAAGGCGAGCTGACACTCCAGGTAGTACTAAGGAGAGATGAAGCACGAGTGGAGAAGAGCCTGAAGTTATTGATAATACGGGGAAGGTCGGCCTATAATGTTATATTAGTGAGACATGCCCTCAACGTATTCCAGGCGGTAACATCAACCTATCAAATGAGCATCAAGTATTCGGTGGATGACAAAATAGGGGAAGTCATCGCACAACAGCAGGTCACCCAATTGTGTTATCAACTAGCAGTTAGAAGAGGGTCGGTGGAGAATAAACGCGAGAGAGGCGATGAGCAGCCTGAGGGGATACTCAATGCAAAGAAAATGAAAGAACAGGAGAACTTTTTCCAACCGAATGAAGAGCTGATGGAGATTTCGTTAGAAGAAGATCGCCCAGAGTATACTACAAGGGTGGGGACCTTAATGCCCAAGATTTTGAGGGACAAGTTGATCGAGCTGTTAAGAGAGTTTCGGGATATATTCTCTTTTAGGGATGGAGAGTTAACAGGGGTATCGCCGGGAGTCGTGCAGCACCATTTAAATGCAGATCCGGAGTCGAGGTTACTAAAGCAGAAAAGGAGGCATTTCGGACATGAACTAGATAAAGTAATCGAAGAAGAAGTGCAAAAATTATTGAAAGCCGGTCACATAAGGGAGATCCAGTTCCTTGAATATCTGTGTAATGTTGTGATGGTGCCAAAACCAGCTCAGAAGTGGAGGATGTGCGTGGATTTTAACGACCTAAATAAAGCTTGCCCGAAAGATCACTATCCTTTGCCACGAATTGATCAGTTAGTTGACTCTACCTCAGGGTGCGAGCTGTTGAGCATGATAGACGCCTCATAGGGATATCACCAAATACCTCTAGCGAAGGAGGATCAACCCAAGGTGAGTTTTGTCACCTCTACGGGTAAGTATTATTTTGTTTCCATGCCTTTTGGCTTGAAAAATGCAGGAGCGACCTATCAGAGGTTGGTGGACCGCAAGTTTTGATGACATGCTGGTTAAGAGCTAGCGAGCTGAATCCCATGTGGAGGATTTAAAGAAGACATTCGTTATATTAAGGCAGTATGGGATGAAGCTCAATCCGAAAAAATGTGCGTTTGGTGTAAGGTCGGGGAAGTTTTTGGGATATACGATGACAGAGCGAGGAATTGAAGTTAATCCAGAAAAGGTGCGAGCTGTTTTGGATATGCCACATCCTCGCACGGTACGTGATGTTCAAGTACTTACAGGCCGGATGGCAGGTCTCAGTTGTTTTATTTCCAGGTCGGCGGAAAGAGGTGTACCATTTTTTAGGATGCTACGAAAAGGATCCAAGTTTGAGTGGACAGAGGAAGCTACGAATGCATTTGAGGAGTTAAAGAAATACTTGGCGGAGATACCACTATTGACTAAACCTATGCCTGGAGAGGATTTGATCTTATACATATCTGTAGGGGAGGTCGCCGTCAGTTAAGTGCTGATAAGAGAAGAGGCGAGCACGCAGAAGCTTATCTATTACATAAGTAGGATGCTACACGGGGCTGAGTTGAAGTATACTGAGCTTGAGAAAGGGGGTTTTGCGTTGTTTTGTATAGCGAGGAAGTTTAGACCCTATTTCTTGAGTCTTAGGGTGAAGGTGCGTATCAACCTAGACCTCAAACAAGTTTTGGGCAATCCCAATGTATCTGGGAGATTGGTAAAGTGGGCTGTGGAGTTAAGTGAGTATGATATAATTTATGAGCCTAGGGTGGCTATTAAGGCGCAGGTGTTAGCGGATTTTTTACAAGAAATGACGAAACCAGCTGAAGAAGAAAAGGAGGCACAAGCATGGACCCTGTACACAGATGGTTCAACTATGGCATTAGGAGCAGGGTTGGGTATTGTGTTGACCAGCCCAGATGGTGAGAGTCTGGAGTTTGCGATCAAACTAGGGTTTAAAGCATCCAATAACGAGACAGAGTACGAAGCTGTGTTGCAAGGTCTTAAGATGGCGAGCGACCTAGGAGCACGGAAGTTATAGGCGTACACTGACTACCAGATGATAGCTTGTCAGTTTGATGGATCCTTTGAGGCTAAGGAAGAGCGGATGGTGGCGTATTTGAATAAATTGCGCGAAGAAGTGATACGTTTTGAGGAATTCAAGCTAGAACATTTACCACGAGCTGAGAACACCCATGCCGATCAGCTCGCTCGGATAGCAGGAGACTTGGGAACTTTTGATTCTCGGGCAATTACATTAATGGAGCTAAGTCATAGTAGCATAGAAAAAGGTAAAGAAGTTATGGAATTTGAAGTGAAGGATGATTGGCGTACACCTATGTGGGATATCTTGGTTAAAGCAAAGGACGGTGCGGAAAGATTGACAATGAAGGAGGCCAGGGTAGCAGCTCGCTTTTGTGTGATACACGAAGAATTGTATAAAAGATCACGCTTTGGGCCCTTTTTGAAATGTCTAGCTGTAGATCGTGGGGTGGAAGTGTTGAAAGAAATACATGAGGGGTATTATGGTGACCACACGAAGGGAAAGGCATTGATGGGAATAACGTTGCGGGCTAGTTTCATATGGCCCGGGATGAAAACTATGGCTAACGAGCTAGTGCGGACGTGTAAGAAGTGTCAGATGCATGCTCTGGTTATTCACATACCGGCTGATGATAAGATGGTTATGAGTTCTCCGTGTCCATTTGCGCAGTGGGTAATTGATATTGTAGGACCTTTCCCAAAGACCCCAAGAAACAAAGAGCACTTAGTGGTGACGATTGATTACTTTACTAAGTGGGTAGAGGCCGAGGCGGTCACGGGGATAAGCGAGCAACATATAATGGATTTTATTTTTGATAACATATTTTGTAGGTACGGAGTACCCCGAGTGTTGGTGTCGGACAATGGGACCCAATTTAATGGCAGGAGAATCCAAAAGTGGTGCAAGGAGATGGGAATGAGGCATCGATTTGCCTCTGTGGCGCACCCACAAACCAACAGACAGGTAGAAGTTACTAATCAAATAATTGTGCAGGGACTTAAGTTGAGACTGGAAAAAATAGGCGGGCTCTGGGAAGAGGAGCTCGCGTCGGTTCTGTGGTCTTATCGAATGACTCCCCGAACTACCACAGGGGAGTCGCCATTCAGCTTAATTTATGGGATGGACGCGGTCATTCCAGCGGAAATAGTTGGAGGTTCGCTGCGGTTGACAGCTTTTAATGTGGAAGAGAATGAAAGGCTGGGTAGAGGAGCGATTGAGACAATTGATGAAATAAGAGAGAAAGCTGCAGCTCGGGTCGAACATTATAAGCAGAGGGTGCAAGCTGCTTTTAATAAGTGAGTTAAGCACCGTTGTTTTCAGGTCGGTGATCTGGTGTGGAAGAGGGATGATGCTTTGCAGATGACTAAGAAGTTGGAGCTAAACTGGATTGGGCCGTTCAAAGTAAAGAAGGTGTTGCGAGGAAGAGCATACATTCTTGAAAACGCTGTTGGAAAAGTTTTTCCTCGAAGCTGGAACGTGTGCCACCTGAAAAAATATTATGCATAGAGATTGTGGTACGTTGTGTTTTTGTGGTACGGGAGAAAGTAACTTTGGGCCGGAAGGAACTTCTCCTAACAAGGCGAGCTTGTGGGAAGCTGTGTTTGTGGTACGTTGTGTTTTTGTGGTACGGGAGAAGGTAACTTTGGGCCGGAAGGCACTTCTCCCGACCAGGAAAGCTTGTGGGATGTTGTGTTTGTGGTACGTTGTGTTTTTTTGGTATGGGAGAAGGTAACTTTGGGCCGGAAGGCACTTCTTCCGACCAGGCGAGCTTGTGGAATGTTTTTGTTTGTGACAAGTGTTGTGTTTTTTCGGTGGGAGAAGGTAACTTTGGGCCGGAAGGCACTTCTCCTGACCAGGCGAGCTTGTGGGAAGCTGTGTTTGTGGTACGTTGTGTTTTTGTGGTACGGGAGAAGGTAACTTTTGGCCGGAAAGCACTTCTCCCGACAGGCAAGCTTGTGGAAAGTTTGTGTTTGTGACAAGTGTTGTGTTTTTTCGGCGGGAGAAGGTAACTCTGGACCGGAGGTCACTTCTCCCGCATGTTATTTGAGAAACTGAATAATATAATGAATAACGTTTTGCGAGCTATTTCGTTTTTTATGGTTGAATGATTAAGATGCTTAACTTACATGTTTCTGAATGAATATTTTATGAATAAGTGTTTTGATTGTACTTATGAGCTCATTATGATGGGGTCTCGTGCGACCTATGTTGGCTGTGTTGGAAGTTTCGTATAAATATTAAAGCACAGGTTTGAAAATGCTAGGGGATTAAGTCATACATATATCGAATAAAATAAAAGTATGTTTGCAGGAATAGTGAAAGTGATTATACAGATTTCTTAGCTCAGTTGAAAGGTTAGCAGAGAGGATAGCTCGACCTTGACATGACAACCACCATTTGGCGGACAGAGGTTGCTTCATGTCTCCCTTCCAGGTACTAAAGGGGGTCATCTTATCAACAATGGCCTTCACGTGAGGATTGTAGGCGACTTTCATAGCTGCGAGCTCCTCCTTGACTATCCTTATGGCATTGCGAACCCATTCTCTGATCCCCAATGTCATTTTGCCGAGATATAGGGTCAATTTTCTGAAGGCTTTAATCAGTTCCTCCCAATATGAACCAAGGAACTTCTGGCCCACTTCGCTCATTAGGAAGGTTCGGCGACCCTCGATTATGCCCTGCTCACGACCTTCAATATCGCCCTGCTCGCGAGCTGCCTGGATTTGCTCTTCCTTGGTCCGCACAACATCCACCAGCTTTTTGACTTGTTCCCGGAGTTCGTTGGCCATGCAAGTCGTCTCATCCCTCAAGCTGGCCACTTGACTCTTCAGGAGGCCGTTTTCCTCTTCGCTGGCACTTAGACGTTTATGAGTTTCGTCAAGTTCGCCTTGTGTCAGGGAGAGCTATTTTATTTGCTGTTCGGATTGGGCAGTCTGCTCATCACATGATTTTTGCTGCTCATTGTCTTCCGCGCGAGCTGCGAGCTGGACAGCCACTGTGGAGAATAAGGTGTGTAGCTATTTGAAATAAATGTGGGCAGAGTGTAAGTTTGGTACTTATCATGTGGAGTAATTTATATGAGTTAGAGTAGGGTGAGGAGTATACCTGGGTCCGAGTGCGTTCCTGGAGGAGTATCCTTATGGCAACCGCATCCTCGCATTTCGCCAGGTCTTTTTCTAGGTTCGGTGAGCTGGATGTTGCGCCGCCGAAGGTCTTGCGGAGTCTCCTTTATTTTGGAATGGGGCAGTCAGGTCGCCTAGCAGCAGTTCGGATGGGTCGTTTCCCTTTGGAAGTCTTCTTGGTCAGTTGGTTCTCTTCGAGCTCATCTTTGGCTTGTTCGTTTCTGCTCTGAATGCTTCGTTCAGGATTTCGTCTACACTGGTTGACGATGGGGGTGTTGAGGTGATCTCAAGTTGTTGCTCAGTCTGTGTCACAATTTCCACCGAGCTAGAAGATACGCAAGCTTCGTAAAAGGCATCTATGAATAGGAATGAGGTGTTAGTATGGAATATTAATTGTTAAAGGATTAATGTAGCATCTATAATACAGAGGACCTACCGAAATCTGATCGAGTTAGAGCAAGGTCTGAGTCGAGGGGGCGGGAGTCAATGCCCACATATCGGAAGATTTTTGACTTGCTGGTGAGCAGCACCACGTCAAATGGGCGCTTGCTCCATGCGGCTAGCTGGTCGGAATATTTCTTATATATAGTGGGAGAGTGCTTAAGGTTGGGAGGGTTGGATTGTTTTGGGGTATGATTTAGCAGCTCGGTTATGAAAGGCCAGTTTTCAGTGTTGTGAATAAAAAAGAAATTATTTTTCCAATCAGGAACTTTATTGGAAGGATTTACTAGGAAGCAGGCTCTACCGCTACGGGTAGCGAGGTAGAAGGAGTGACTCTGGTATTTTACCTGGAATCAAAAATGAAAGAAGTCAGGGTCGGGCTGAGTATTGTATTATTTACGTAGTATGATATAACCCGCCAAGTATTTCATAGAGATGGGGGTTAGTTGTAAAAGAGGTATTTTGTACAAGAGGGAGATGTTAATGTAAAATTGATGAGGTGGGAGCCTAAATCCCGCCCTAAGCAGCTCGTCATATAGGGTTATGTGATTGGGTGATGGTCGCAAGGGGTCTCAGTGAAGTATGTCGGGTAGGACCATCTGGGCTGTCTCAGGTAGGTTAAGTGTTCGCTGAAAAAATTCTAATACCTCTTGTTCAGGGAGTAGCCAATAGTTATCCTTGATCGATCTCGTTGAAAGAGATGAGGGAGGTAGGTCGCTGGCTTCTAGGGAGAGAGCTATGGTTACAGGATTTTCAAGAAAATGCTCGCAAGGAGGCGGAGCGGTGGTTCGACGTAAGGGAATGCCCTCTGGAACATTTGCTAAAGTTAAGGGGGTGGGGGAAGTGGTTTTGAGGAGAGTTTCACTCTTTGTCTCGTCTCGGGGACTGGAGACGGGAGATGGGGGCTGAGTACGTCT
The DNA here is from genome assembly GCA_014905375.1 of Phtheirospermum japonicum. NCBI lineage: Eukaryota > Viridiplantae > Streptophyta > Magnoliopsida > Lamiales > Orobanchaceae > Phtheirospermum > Phtheirospermum japonicum. The sequence continues at coordinate 460,706 of BMAC01000460.1, forward strand.
CCTTTGGAGGATGTACGGGTTTTCGCTAAGGTTGGAGTCAGGTGTTAGAGATGGGTTTGGGAATTAAGATCGGAGGATGCTATATTCGTCATAAATCCAAGCATACAGAGAAAGATAAAATAGAACACATCGATTCAGCAACTAATCAGATACAATGCGCTACTTATGCAAATTAAAGTCTATTAATGACAAGAGGGAATGGAGACTTACCCATTTTTAGTATCCTGGAGGTCGGCGACAGGTTTTTGAATTTATTGGTATTTCTTGGTGAAATTTTGAAGAAGTAAGAGCTTTGTTGCAGAGCGAGTATGGCGGTGTATCTTGGATAAATGAAAAATGAGAGAGAGGAAGGGTTTTTGTGTTGGGCGGCGGAAAGTTGATGGGACAGGTAGAAGCGGGAAATAATTAGGGCTATCAGGAATGTTTTGGGCCATTTATTTCGGGCCCACTAGGTTTATTATACTCCGAGAAATAAAAGAAGTGACATGTGTTCAACCTAGTGGCAAATGGCATTTAATGAGGTTTAAAAGAGATGTGACGTATAAAGAAAGGCGTGTTTTCACTTTGGATTTATTCATGATGATTTTTTTTTGAAATTGCTAAATCCGAGTGTTAGTTCGGGTCGAAAAAATAACAGTTACAATTGGGGACTTGGACTGGGGGACTCGCAGGTCGTTTCAGGAGGGATACTCATTTTTCAATAGTGGGTGAACTCAGCGAGCTGATATTCTGGAGGTCGCAGGTATATTCTATAGTAAGTTGATCGATGTTATAGCTCGGTTAGTCGAGTTATGTGGTTTCGAGATGTGGTAAGGCATGGTTATTTGTGTGTATGTGTTTTACCGTTATCTTAATGGTTGTGCTTGTTTGATTTCATTATACATGTCCAGTCTGATTTCGTACCTCAATCATCTAGAACAAGGGGGACTAGTTGATGCGGACCAAAATGTCCATACATGATATTATTTGTCGAATGAGGTTATCTGTGGTAAGCGACCTCATTTCTAGGAGAGGGTGTGCCTCCTGGAAGATGGTCGAGCTGTATTTTGTCCTTGAGGTGTGAGCGAGCTGGTTTGTGAGGGTAGCGACCTGTAGTATGGGGATGAGTTCTCATATAGGGTCGCGACCTCTTATGTGTTGAGTTGTATACTTGAACTCGATTGCAGGTTTTATGAATGTTAAGCCTGTGGGCTTAAGGTGATTGTGTTATATGGCTTTCGGTGGGCTTTATCAAAGGCCAGGCTTGTTGAGTTAAAGAAATTTGTTATGTATAGGAACTTAACATGCGGGGAGAGTCCCAATTAAAAGTCATTAATAGAATTGTATTATGAATAGAATTATGGTTATAGAAGGTAACCCTATATTGAGGGAGTTATTTCATATCTTTATATAAAGGGGCGAGTGCCTCTCATTATTCTTAAGTTACGATTATTTTGTCACATTACTGTGCATTAGGGAGAGAAGTATTGCGTGTTGATCTCGTTTATTGACTTGAGCGTCGGAGGGTCTTAACGGGTTGGGACTCCGACCCGTTCGAGGCGCTGTTTTGTAGAACCAGCTAGGTCGGCAGAAGATTCACGGAGGACTTGTCAAGTCGCTACAGTATATCCAGAAGTAGTTTCAGGTCGCTGATCTCTTTCTGAGGTTAGTGCCCCCTTTATTTGGTAGTTCTACTTTTTGGACTTATCAATGTGTACTCGGACGTGAAGACCTCCAAGAAGACCTGGGAGGCACTCGAGAAGAGGCACAGCTCCGACGAGCCTGGTACTAAGAAATTTGTAGTCACAAATTTCATGGACTACAAAATGGTTGATTCTTGCCCAGTTATGGAACAAGTTCAATAATTCCAAATGCTGGTCAACGAAGTCCACGCCGAGGAAATGGTTCTTCCTGATGCTTTCACGGCTGCTGCCATGATTTATAAGCTTCTTCCGAACTGGAAAGACTTTAAGACATATCTCAAGCACAAGCGAAAGGCGATTTCTCTTGAAGATGTTATCCGGAATGTATTAAATAAGTTCAAGCACAAGCACAAGAATTCGAAAGGTTCATTTCAACCTCGGGTGAACCTACTTGAACGAGGTGAAAACTCGAAGAAGAGGCCGCGTCCTGGCAACGCAAAGCCTAAAGCTCCTTCTTCTCAGAAATTCAGTGGCAACTACTTTAACTGTGGCAAACCCGGACACCTGTTTAAGAACTGTCGCAAAACAAAGAAAAAGAAGGCCAAGCCGAGTGCCCAACTAGCCAAGAGAGAGCTTACTAGTGATGATATTATTGCGGTTATAACTGAGGAAGCTAAAATGGTCGAGAACCGTGGTCAATGATTCGTCAATACTGCTGCAACCGCCCATGTGGTTGAGATTTTCGATTTGTGGGGAGTAGACTTTATGGGGCCATATCCCAACTCGGTTGACGGTTTTGAGTATATTCTTGTGGGAGTTGACTATGTTTCGAAATGGGTTGAGGCCATCCCCACAACTAAGAATAATGCCGAGGTGGTAGTCAAGTTCGTGATAGAAAATATTTTTGCACGATTCGGCTTCCCGAGGGTGATAATAAGCGATGGTGGAAGCCACTTTTGCAATAGGGTGTTCGAGAAACTAATGAGAGCTTATGGTATAAAGCACAAGGTAGCAACCCCCTATCACCCCCAAACCTCGTAGAAAGTTGAGACGAGCAACAAACAAGTGAAAAGCGTGCTTGAGAAGACGGTGCAACCTAATAGAAAGGATTGGTAAAGAAAGTTAAGTGATGCATTATGGGCCCTTCGGACGTCTTATAAGACGGTTCTAAGCACGAGCCCTTACCATTTGGCCTTTGTAAAGTCTTGCCACTTACCCGTGGGATCGGAAACGTGAATCAGCTGCACTGTTACAGTCGATTCGACTGGTGAGCAGTCGATCGACTGCCTAATTGACTGCAACCCCCCTGAATTGACTGGAGGACAATAGCTCAAGGACTTCAAGCATCAGTCGATCGACTAAACGATAGCCGATCGACTGCCCAGTCGATCGACAGAAGATCAGTCAATCAACTGCCCCACTTGCGCAACCCATAAGTTTTCCTATAAGAGGCAGTCAACCAACCCCTTCTTCCCCCACTTTCAACCGCACATAACAACAAGGAGAAATAAAATACAAAAAAGAGAGAAAAACAAAACAAACAAAAAAAAGAGAAAAAAAACGAAAAAGAGAAGGAGAGAAGTGGTTAGTCGATCGACCAGAATTATTTTCGTGGGAATTTTTCCTTCCCTTTCCATCTTCAACACAAGAAATTTGGGGGTAGTTCGGCTCTTCAATTCTAAAATCGAGCAATTTATTGAGGTAACTCGTTGGAACCAACTCGTAGACACCTTATTCCATTGATTGGTTGATTTGTTGAGTTTCAGGGAGGCCTTGGGTTCAAATTTTGTCACAATTCCTTATTCAAAAACCACGCCCACCAAGTGTTCGAGAAAATGCCTCAATGAACATCTTCATTTGAAACTCCCATTTTTCTTCCATTTTCTTCATTCTTTGAGATTTCTGAAACCCGTTAACACAATCCTCGTTTACTCTCGTCTAATTTCAAACCGTTCCCGTGGCCGACTATTCTAACGACGATGCCCCCTATCCCAACCTTGCCGGAAACTACGCCACCCCCTTTCTTATTTACTCCGAGGCCGAGGGGGAACTTTTTCTAAACCTCTCCCAACGGAGCTTCGTCGTTCCACATTACATCACCCTCGATCGCCTCGACAAGTGGGTGTCAAACGGAGATCATCACGGGTTTGGGACACGGGTGCTAAACTTCATCGATGTGTTGGGCACCCGATATTTTGCATCTCTCCGAGCACCGGCCTACCGTGAGTTAATGCTCAAAATTTTCACCACTTACCGGGTCCTTGAGTGCTCGAAATTCATGGTTCATCTCGGAGGAACGGAGTTTCGGATCACCCAAGAGGTGCTCCAAGTGGTCCTCGTGTTTAATTGCAAGGAGTTGTGGGACGAGCGGCCAAGAGAGTTTGGCCCGATGTAATTTTGGGCATCGATCACGGGCGGGCGAGGTACTTCTCGATATAAAGCCTCCGCCATCACCGACTTGACACTATTGGACGTGTACATGTTTTTTGCTCATGTCGTGATGGGAAAGCACGAGAGCACCAACCTCACCCAACACGAGGTCTACATGCTTTGGTGCTTGGTCAATGGGCATCAACTTCCATTATATCCATTCATCCGTGCCGGGATTCAGGGAATTACGAAGACGAGAGGCGGGAGTGTAGCCTGGGTCGGAATGGGGCCGATGATTACTTTGATAGCCCGTCATTTCGGGTTCGACCAAGAGGCGGCTCATATGACGAGGATCGAGCCGATTGAGTTGGGGTGGAAATTGTCTAAGATTCCGACGAACCCCAATGTTCCACCGCCGTGGCCAAGAGCAAGAGGAGGAGGACGAGTTTAATAGGCGGCACAACGAGGGAGTCAAGGCCGACGAAGCCCCGAACACCGGTTCAGGCACACCGTTCGATGCAAGCACGAGCCATGCGGCAATACCGCAATTCAGAGGCCCGAGCACCGGCCTGGGTCCCGACATGGGTTGGCACGAGTTCCAACACCAAGTGTTTGCACGAATTGATCGACTCAACGTGGGGCAAGCAAGAACCGACCAAGCACACCGCGCCATCCATAGTCGCCTCTTGTTGATCGAGAGCCGAATGCGTCGAAATGAGGAGAACGAAGAGGAGGAAGTTGCCGAGGACGAGGAAAGAGAGGACAACAACGCTGAGGAGGAAGAAGAAGAAAAGGACGAGGAAGCGAACCTCCAACCCCGACGTTGGAGACGTCATTGATTTTCTTATCCCTTTTGTATTTATTCGGTTGTTTTGTTTTCATAAGACTTACACTTTATTTTCATTGGTATTATTTTGATTCAATTATGTTCTTTTATTTCTCATCTATCTCTTGAAAAATCCAAAAACATTTAAAAATCTAAAAAAATAAAAAAAAAATTGTATTATTTTGTCTTTTGGTTTTACTTTATTGTGATTCATGTACATGTGTTCTTGGGTTTTAATTTCGTGTGATTTTCTTGTATATATCTCGGTTACCAACTCCAAACTTGGGCAAATTGATGGCTAGGTAGCGTTCATGAAGTCGGATGATACTACCCATGCTCAGGTTTTACTTGGATTACTTGATTTTTAGGTGGACCCCACCAAGCTCGACCCAAATGCTCGGTTAAGGGAGTTTCTATTCATCCCACTTTTACTTGATTTTCATTAAACAATGAGGGCATTGCATGGTTTAAGTGTGGGGTGGGTAGGTTGTTAGGGTCCGGGTTTTTGTTGAGCATGTTTTGTTGTTTTTAACTCGAGCCTTGGCGAAGTGACGCTTACTATTTGCGCTATTATATGGTTGAGTCGTTGTTGAGTCGTTTTTGTGTCTTTATTACATTGTTGAACAACTCCACATACTTGGAAGTTTGAATAGTTTACCTGTCGAGTTTTTGCATGTTTTTGGCCTCTTATGTGAAGTGTTGAGTTTTTGTGCTTCGTCCAAACCCGCCTATATATATATAATCAACATTTTCTCGTGAAAATATTGCAAAGCTCTAAAATCTCTTTTAATTTCGCTCTCAAATTCGGTGCAAACTAGTGAGTAGCCTTGTGTGATATATCGGCTTGCCTGCGTTTTTACGGAAATTGCATTGAGGAGGTTTGATTTTTCTCGTACATGATTGATTTTGAAAATGACCTCGAGGCACATATATCACCCTTATTCCGGCCATATCCATACATATAAGCTACTAAAAAATACAAATTATCCCCCTAAAGCCTTTACCCCGTTTCTTGTTAGCCGATCTTGTTTTTAGCTCGTGTATCTTCGTAAATTGTGAAGTGGGAGAGTTTATGGTTAGTTGACAAGAGATGTGTGGGAAATATTTTGTGGGTGTGTGGGTTTTGAGTTGCTTATACACAAAGAAAAAAAACATAAATGAAATAATAATACTCCAACACAAATCACGAAAAGTGATAAAAGTGTGCGTTCATGTGTAAAGCCTAATTTAAAGGCTAAGTTTAGAAAAAAGAATCAAATTCAAAAAGCTTATAAGTGTTGTGAAATAAAAAGTCAGAAAAGCGTGTGAGAATACGAAAGGGTTTCGAATGAGGATTTGGTGAATTGGGAAGGGTGAAGCAATCATAAACTTCGGGTTTTATAAGTTAGGATTTTTGTGTGTTATTGATCACGTTTGATGATGTGTTAGCCACTACATCCAAATATTCCATACGTTACCAAAGAGCCAACATTACAACCCATAATAAAGACCTCTTTCGATTCTTATTTGGTCATGTACTACGAGCAATTTTTAGAGTTTGATTTGCGAAATCTTGAAAAGGTGCATGCATTGTCCAACTTGAGCGTATACACGTCCCATATCAAACACTTGAGCGGATTGAGCGAACACTCTCAAATTCGCTTAGAAAGGAAGTCATCGGTTTGGCTTGTATTTGAGAAAGAGTAATACGAGCAATGTTTGGCTATAGCGAGTTTATGTTGATACTTCCATCATATAACTAAGGATAAGCACAAGGATCTTTCTCTTGATATAATTAACATTGCATGTGCACTCTCGATTCTTTTTCATTGTTCGAGGACGAACAAACCAATAAGTGTGGGGTAGTTGTTTTGTATATAATTGTTGTGTTTTTCTCGTGCTTTTAATTAGGGTTTAGCATCATTTCTAGTAGTTTTGAGTCATTTTCCATTAGGGTTTTCGGTCATTTTATTATTTTTAGAATTGAAGCTTGGTATATGCGTTTTTGATGACGATTCGTGGGTTTTTAAATTCAAAATTCTTAAGTTGTAGGTGGCACAAGGAATTGGACAGGCTCTAAGTTGCTGAGGATCGAGTAGAGGCCTTGAAGCTAAATATCCATGTCGAAACGTGGAAATCAAGTCGGATCGAATGCCCAATCGACTGCCCGAACGACTGCCCGTATAGTCTGCATTCGATCGACTGCTCCCAAGAGAATCGACTGCACGCCTCAAAAATCGACTGCGAGACAGTGCACCCCCCAAAATTGGCATGGCAGTCAATCGAATTAGTCGATCGACAGGCAGTCGATCGACTGATCCGTATTCGATCGACTGTGATTTCGGGAATTAGAGCATTTTGACGAGTTTGCCCCTACTAATAACTATATAAACCCCACAACTTGACTTGAGTGATTATCCACTCAACTCCCAACTCTTCCATGAGTATTGGGCTTAATTCTTTCTTCAATTTCTAGATCTACTTTCTCTCTCTTAGGTTTTTGATTTAATTTTCAAGTTTTGCCTTCGGTTTATTAGCCTAAGAAGAATCTAAATACTCCTTTGGGTTAGTAGTTTTGATTTTAATTCAAGCTATTGGATCTTCATCTTTTACTATAGTAAGCTTTCCTTTTAATTTCAAGTTTGTTCTTCAATTTTATGCTTTCTTCTTCATTATATGCCTTTTGTCTTACCTCCTTGATTACTTATTGAAACTTATGATTTAGCTATGGATTCTAGATGAGTGACACATCTATATCAAAGATCGGGTCATAGATTGTTTAGGTTTTAAGTTGTTCTTGTGCTTTATTTGCAATCTAGTTTTCATGCATAGTTTTGGCTTAAATCCTAAATCTATTTCTTGATACTTGTTATTTCACGGAAAGTTTTAAACTTTGATGTTAATTTTCATTGCTATTGCTATTTTTGATCTCAGTTTTTGCTAATTTGCATTTTTCAAATTTTTATGTACATGCTAGCTTAGTTGTACCTTGTGCATGCATGCTTGTACTTGGTGAAACAATGCTTGTTTTTGCTTATTTCCTTAATTTTCTTGCATTTTCAATTAAGGCATACGACCGAGGCATTCTACCCACTTGCTATTTCGATTTTAGGATAGTTTAGCTAGTTTATTTGCTTTATTTTCATTTTATTTTAATTTCCAAAGCTAGAAACACCTTGAATCCTTCAATTGAATTGAATCCCGATTAAACCAAGCCATGAACCCATTGATATATTTCAACACCACGAAAAATCTTCTAACAAAATGGCTCCAAAATTCAATTGGGAAGGCTTCAAGAGATGGCAACAAAAGATGTTGTTCTACCCTACAATGCTTGGCTTCGCTAACTTTGTGAAAGAAGACGAACCACCCACTCCGGATGAGTCCGAGACTAGCTTCACTATTCATGCCGCCTACGATAATTAACAACTATTTTTGCAAAGGTTTTCTCCTAAGTAGTTTGGAAGATAGCCTAATCAATGTGTACTCGGACGTGAAGACCTCCAAGAAGACCTGGGAGGCACTCGAGAAGAAGTACAGCTCCGACGAGCTTGGTACTAAGAAATTTGTAGTCACAAATTTCATGGACTACAAAATGGTTGATTCTCGCCCAGTTATGGAACAAGTTCAACAATTCCAAATGCTGGTGAATGAAGTCCACGCCGAGGGAATGGTTCATCCTGATGCTTTCACGGCTGCTGCCATGATTGATAAGCTTCTTCCGAACTGGAAAGACTTCAAGACATATCTCAAGCACAAGCGAAAGGCGATGTCTCTTGAAGATGTTATCCGGAATGTATGAATTGAGTCTGAAGTTCAAGTTCAGTACCAGAAGTCGAAAGGTTAATTTGAACCTCGGGTGAACCTACTTGAACAAGGTGACAACTCCAAGAAGAGGCCGCGTCCTGGCAATGCAAAGCCTAAATCTCCTTCTTCTCAGAAGTTCAATGGCAACTACTTTAACTATGGCAAACCCGGACACCTGTTTAAGAACTGTCGCAAACCAAAGCAAAAGAAGGCCAATCCGAGTGCCCAACTAGTCGAGAGAGAGCTTACTAGTAATGATCTTATTGCGGTTATAACTGAGGAAGCTAATATGGTCGAGAACCGTGGTCAATGATTCGTCGATGCTGCTGCAACTGCACATATGTGTGCAGACCAGAGCTTGTTCTCCAAATATCATCCATGTGAGGGAAGGAAGTTGAACATGGGAAATCAAGCTTCTTCGCAAGTTGCAGGTGTTGGTTCGGTTGTCCTCAAAATGACCTCCTACAAGGAGATCACTCTAAATGAGGTGCTGCACGTTCCACACATCCGGAAGAATTTAGTCTCTGGTTCAATACTAGGTAGTCGTGGTTTTAAACTTTTATTTGAGGCTAATAAATTTGTATTGTCTAAGTTTGGAACACCTCTTGGTAAGGGTTACCTTTCAGATGGACTGTTCAAACTCAGTGTAATGGCTATACGCCCAAAACCTATCATTAATAAAATTGCTTCTGATTCCTCTTACTTGACTGAGTGCTCTAGTTTATGGCATTGTAGATTAGGCCACGTTAATCTAAATGCAATAAAACCATTGTTAAATCTCAATTTGCTTAAAGTAAATGAATTTGTTAATAAAAGTAAGTGTGAAATTTGTGTAGAAGCAGAAATGACAAAGTTACCATTTAAATCAGTAGAAAGGAGCACGACACCTCTAGAATTATGTGATTTCAAGTTTGTGCAAACAATAGGTGGTAAAAAGTATTTTATTACTTTTATTGACGATTGCACAAGGTATTGTTACCTATACCTTTTAAGAGGTAAAGATGAGGCTATTGAAGCTTTCAAGAACTTCAAGAGTGAAGCCGAAAAACAACTTAACTACAAAATCAAATCTATTCAAAGTGATAGAGGAGGAGAATACCTAGCTCCATTTGAGGAGTTGTGCAACGAAAGTGCCATAATTCATCAAATTACATCTCTGTAAGCACCTCAATCGAATGGCATAATGCAAGAATCGTACTTTGAAAGAAATTATGAATGCATTGTTGATTAGTTCTGGGTTACTTCAGAACATGTGGGGGGAAGCTGTTTTAACGGCAAACTATATCCTCAATAAAATTCCACTTAAAGGTAGGGACGAAACTCCCTATGAGTTGTGGAAAGGAAGGAGACCTTCTTATAAATACCTCAAAGTGTGGGGGTGTTTAGCGAAGGTAGAAGTGACTCTACTGAAGCAAGTGACAATCGGACACAAAACATTTTATTTTGTTTTTATTGGTTATGCATTAAATAGTAGCACCTATAGATTTATCATTCACAGGTCAAATGTTCCGGACATGAATGTCGGAACTACCATTGAGTCAAGGATTGCGATATTCTTTGAAGATATATATCCTTATAAAGATAAAGCTGCTTCCAGTTCAAATACTGGGAATGCTGAAGGAACTACAAGTCATGAACTTTTGGGGGTAGAACCTAAGTCTTGCAAATGACCTGGTTCAGTACTTGAAGCTCTAACTCATAGGCGGAGTACTCGAGCTAAAGTTGCGAAGGGTTTCGGTCCCGACTATGTGATCTTCATCTTCGATGAAGAACCAAATTCATTAAAAGAAGCTTTTTGTCGGTCCGATAATTCATTTTGGAAGGAAGCTATACAGAGCGAGATCGATTCGATCATGCATAACCATACGTGGATTCTGACTGATTTACCTGAAGGTTGTAAACCTTTAGGGAGTAAATGGGTTCTGAAATGAAAGTTCAGAGCTGATGGATCAATCGATAAGTATAAAGCTCGATTGGTTGTGAAAGGATTTCTCTAGAAGGAGGGATATGATCTCTTTGATACATACTCTCTTGTGACGATAATTACCCCTATTCTGGTGCTTCTAGCGATTGCTGCTTTGCACAATCTTGAGATTCACCAAATGGATGTAAAAAATTCTTTTCTAAATGGCGATTTTGAAGAGGAAATCTATATGGAACAACCTGAAGGTTTTGTAAAACCTGGACAAGAAAGAAAGGTGTGCAAACTGAATAAGTCTTTATATGGCTTGAAACAAGCACCTTTACAATGGCACTTGAAATTTGACGAAGTGATGATGTCAAATGGATTCAAGATAAACGAGTGCGAAAAGTGTGTCTACATTAAGAATACTAATGACAGATTTGTTATAGTATGTCTTTATGTAGATGATATGTTAATCATGGGTAACAACCTACAAGTGATTAAAGAGATGAAACTCAAGCAAAAAAGTAATTTTGACATGAAGGATCTGGGATTTGATAACACAATTCTTGGTATAAGAATTATAAGAACTCCAGATGGAATTTTCTTCTCACAATCTCATTACATAGAGAAAGTGATCAAGAAATTCAATGCTTACAATAGTCTTCCAGCAAAAACACCGATGGAACTCAATGTTCACTTAAGTAAGAACAGAGGTGACCCCGTTGCTCAGAAGGACTGTGCTTGGATCATTGGATGTCTGATGTACAAGTCTAATTATACAAACCTGATCTAGCTTGCTCGGTAAACAAACTGAGTCGATATACAAGAAATCCAAGTGGAGAACACTGGAAAGCGCTTGTGAGAGTTTTGAGATACTTAAAGTATACTCTGAACTTTAGGCTTCATTATGGTAGATACCCCAGGGTACTTGAAGTTTATTGTGATGAAAACTAGATATCCGACTCAGAGGACTCGTTGTCGACAAGTGGGTATGTGTTTGTAATAGGGGGAGGAGATATTTATTGGAGATCCACTAAACAGACCTGTATAGCCCGATCCACCATGGAATCTAAGTTTATCTCTTTGGACAAAGCAGGTTGATTAGAGTAGATTTGTCCTTATTTTTATTAGCTTTTTAGTTCGTTTTTATATTTGTTTTTGGTATAAGTTGGACGATTTAAGCTTAATCTCGTATTTTTATAATTCCAGCTTATTTTACCGCAATTTGATCGTAATTGATGCAAGTAGGTGATATTTCATTGTTTTTCAACTTACACCTAAGTAACCGTAAGAGTTTAACGCGTAATAGATGAGGTTCGATGTTCAAGAAGTGAAGAACAAGCTTTCCGGTGAAACGAGTAGCAAAAGATCGAGAATTGGAGACAGACGCGCAGTCACATCGACTGACGCGACTGTCGACGCCCCATCGACGCGAGCCATGTCAGCGAGTCATGCCAGCGTCAGTCGACGCAATGTCGACGCTACTTGCTGAAGCGTCGATGTCGACGCACCACTGTCGACGCAACGTCGACGCAACTTGCTGAAGCGTCGATGTCGATGCACACCGTCGACGCTCCCGCCCAGCCGACGCGCACACCTGCCGACCAAGTTTGCCGAGCACCGGCACGCGTCAGTCGACGCTACGTCGACGCGACAGCCCAAAATTCAGATTTTAGGGTTTCTTATGCGCCAAGTCATGCAAAATCTATATAAACCCTCTATATTTCGGATTTTAAGGAGAACACACGACCCCCTAGGGTATTTGAGCTGATAATACACATAATTCCACATCTCATAACGAGATTTGAAGACGGATATCAAGGATCGAAGAACAACGCGTCCAAAACGTCGAATTCGAGTTCGGGATTCATTCTTCGCCCAAGATCAACGTTCAACCTCTGGAATAGATGGAGCTTTTTACTGCTTTCATTAGTTCCAATAAGTTTTCTAAACTCTTAGTTAATTTAGTAGTTAACTTCTAGTTTAATTGTTAGTTTAATTGTTAGTTAATCTCTTAGTTAATTCTAGTTTAATTAGTTTAATCGTTTTATGCTTGGATATTGGATATTGGTTAATTTAGTTTATTTATGTGAGTTGATTTATGTTTAGTTAATCGTTAATATTAGATGCTTATGATTCGATGCTTAGTGGTAATTTATTATATTCATGCTTTTAGATTCGTTTCTATTAGTTCTTAGTTCCTGAGTTCAAGTAGTTTAATTATCGCTCGTAGTTGATAATTTAGTTAGAATAATTAGTTTAAATATATTTAGTTTAATTATTGCTTTAGTTATAATGATCAATTCAATCCATTTAAAACCCCAAATGTATATGTATGTTATTCGTAATTGAGAAAAACACCCGAAAGACCGAATAGCTGCTTCCTCGAGAGATACGACTCGAGTCAAACTCATCACCCTACAGTTACCTCGTACACTTGCGAGCAAACTGACGTGTTTTAAATTAATTTATTAAAAACGGGTGCACAAAAGTTTGAGTCAAAAAATTTGGCACCGTTGCCGGGGAAGCAACGAGTAGGAATTAAGGATGTTTTTCATTTTATTTTATATTTCGTCGTTATTTGTATAATTGCACTTGGTTTGGATTTTGTCCACTTGGTACATTGATGCGTTGTTGAGTGTATGTAAGGTAGACGATCACTTCGACGCGATTTTGTGCCATTCTTCGACGACATCCACCGCACACGTCCAACGAGACCAAGACCCGAACCAGTTTTCGAGAGCAATTCTTCTTTAGATACGAATTTTGTGTGTGACAAGATTCCCAAATCCATGGAGGGACGATCTAGTCATGGAAGCGGACACGATGAGTTGTTGGAAGCACTAGACAATGAGTTACCTTTCCAAAGTCATCGGGGAGAGTATGGAAGCGAGCCACGATACCTTGGAGGTCACAATCAACCACCAAACAATCAAGCCCCGCCATAACCACGACAAGGAAATAGAGGAAGGAACGCTCAACATGACGAAGAAGTGCATGAAGGTTATCCTGAAGGACCGATCCCAAGACGAGAGTTTGTAGATGACTGGTTCAATGACCAAAATTACCAAGGAAATTATGAGGCTGCCTATCACCGAGAGAGAGCACCGAGACGCCCCCAAGCGCCTCGAAAACGAGATTTGGCACGCCCGAAGATTGTGCTTTATGGGTCTGCAATTGTTCTTGGCCCGACTACAAGATAAGTAGAGATTAAACCGCATCAAATTAATTTACTTTTGACTTTTCACGGAAATGCCCACGAAGACCCTTTAGCATTTTTGAACTACTTTATCGATGAAGTAGGCAGATTTGTAGGTCATGGCCTAAACCGGGAGGAGATGCAAATGATTTGTATCCCTTATAGCATGAAGGACAAGGCGAAGACATGGTTACTGTCCTTAGAACCAAGGTCAATGACTGATTGGGAGATGATAAGTGAGAAGTTCCTAAATCAATACTATTCGGCACAAACAACGGGTCAAATTCGGAGGCAGATTGCTAACTTCGAAAAAGTAGAGGGTGAATTATTTCATGAAACATGGGAGCGTTACAAATCACTTTTACAAGCATGCCCCCATCATAGCTATTCCCCCGAGATAATTAATCAGTTTTTCTTTGATGGTTTGTCGCCCATGGGGAAAAGCCAAGTTGAAATAGCAGCAGGAGGAGATTTTGGTGATTTAACGGCCCGCGAGGCAAAACGAGTATTGGAGAAACTGAGTGAAAAATCTAGAGAAACCAACTCACGACCTCGTAAATTGAAAGTAAATGAAGCTTCCATCACCGAGACAGATAAAGAAGAAGGAGTTAAGGTTTTGGTGAGAGGTGGTCAAACGATCAAGGAGATGATTAGGGAAGTACTTAATGAAGAATTAGAAGCATCGAGAGCCCAGCGAACAAGTCAAGTTTCTTCGAAGAAGGCTAATGCGATGTGTCACCAATGCGGATCCCCCGAACATTTAGCCGATATGTGCCCGTTCAACAACGAACAACGAGGGGACGTCAACGCCATCCAGCACTATTCGAATCAACAACATTCGGGGCAGAGACCACCACACATGCAAACACCTGCTACAGTTCAGTCGAKRGATCAACTTTTAGTCTGGCAACAGAACCAAGTTGCCGAGACTATTCAGAACCGAGACGGCCTTACACATGTTCAGGAGGAAATGAAGGGAGTTCGAGACGATATGAAAGAATTGAGAACAATGATGGCTGAAATGGCCAAAAGCACTCTTGAAAATTCGTCAGGACTAAGAAGATTGGAGTTAATGGTATGACAATTGGCAACTGACATGGCATCATTGAAGAAGGAGAAAATACTCTTCCCAGCCAAACAGAACAAGCCTCACCTATTCATGTGCTGAGAAGCGGGAAAGAAGTGGATAATTGCATCGAGCTAGGAAAGGAAGGAGACAAGGAAGAGACCGAGACCCAACCTCCAGGAGCAGTGAAGAACAAAAAATCGACAGCAACTGAAGACCCCATTGATTCCTTGAAGTCGCCACCCAAGAAGTTGACTGTTTATGATCATGTTCCCTTCCCAAGTCGCCTACGTCTAGCAAAGGAGAATAAGAGATTCATGGGGATAAACACAATGCCATCGTTTTTGAAGTTTTTCAAAGATCTAGCATCAAATGAAAGGCGTTTGGCTACAAATCAGCCTGTAGCTTTGATAAGAGAAGTTGGAGATATATTTAAGAAACCATTGCCACCCAAAGAGAAGGACCCCGGGAGTTTCTGCATAACTATTTCTCTCGGGAATGGACAAACGGCAAGAGGAATGCTCGATCTTGGCGCTAGCATAAATTTGATGCCCCATTCGATTTACAAGGAATTTGGCCTAGGACCGCTGAAGCCGACCACGATGAAATTACAATTGGCGGATAGAACGATAAGGCTACCCTTGGGGATTATGGAGGATTTCTTAGTACAAGTAGACAAGCTAGTAGTTCCGGTCGATTTTGTCATTATGGACGTTGGTGACGTACAAAGCGAGAACCGAGAACACACCATTTTGTTAGGACGTCCGTTCATGTCTACAACGCGTACGGTGATCGATGTAAACGAGGGGAGGGTGACTATGTCCGTATTGGGCGAAACGGTGACGTTTTCACTTCAAGATTTTCATAAGAATCTTGCATCGTTTGTTAAGAACGATTGTTCAACTGTTGATTTAGTAGATTCTTGCGCGAATGAGCTCTTGAGCATCGGCACGATTGAAGAGTTTGATAATGTAGAGGCATTTAATGATGGATTTCCCATGAAGTTTGACGTGCCTACGAATGAGCCAAAAGTGGATTTGAGACCACAGCGAAATCGTTCAAAGTTTGAGCCAAGAGAAGAGACGAAGCCACCAAATAATCATTCAAGAAGTGTTTCCCTCGACCCCTACAAGAATTTTAAACGTACGAAGAAAAAGGGCGAGGCTAATGGCAAGGACTGGACAAAGAAGAAGAAGAAGTCGAACGAAGTTTTTAATGAGAAGTTCAAGGTTGGTCAACTAGTGCTGTATAATTCCGATCGTAAGTTTGATCAAACCAAGTTCGAAGTTGCATGGAGTGGACCATTTTTAATAAGGGAAATGGATGAGTATGGAGTCGCCACTATATGCGATGAGAGTGCAAACACGGGATTCTAAGTCCACAAGCATCGACTTAGGCCTTATTACGAGAAATATATGAAGAGTCGAGATAGGAGCAAGAAGGAGTTCGTGGACCCACCACGAGCTAAAAATTGATCGAGCAATTGCGTCGAGCATATGACGTTAAATGTTGCGCTTCTTAGGAGGCAACCCAAGCGTTAGTTAGTTTTCGTTTTATTTTCTTTATTTTCTTTTATTTTATTTTTGTCTTTTTATATTGTGTCAATTTTCGTGGAACGTTTATGTGTGTGTTGATGTGCAGAAAATATGATAAATCGCTTATTCTGGACAACGGTTATATAGCGGAAGCTCGCTACCGCAAGGCCTTACCGCTAGTTCCACTCGAGACGTTAATGTTGACGATCAACCACTGAACCTACCGCTTACCGCAACAATCATGGATTACGATGATCTCGTCGATCGAGGTCACAATCCGACCCAAGTTAGCCACAGTCCGGCAACCTTTTGATGAGCTGCAACCCAGCCATTTACGACGTTGGCCGCAATCCGGCCGTTTCAAATCCAAAAAGACGTGCCATCGGGCACTCGCGCGTCGTAATTGATCACAATCATGTTTTATTTGTTTGTTTTTATTTATAGGTTTGTTCGGGACAATCTAGTCACGCGATCTAAGACGAAGGATAATTGCACGTGCATTTTTAGAGAGACTCGACCATCGAATTCAGGGATGTTTTCTTATCTCCCTTACTCTTATTTTCTTTAATATTTATGACAATCTGGAGATTGACAAGTTTTTAGGGAGGGGGGTGGTTGAGTATGGTTAGTGCAATTTGATGTCTTTTGTTTTGAAATGCATATTTTTGATGTGATTGATCGCTATTTCGACGCTTATTTGTGTTTGTATGTCTTGCCTGTCAAAGTTAATTATGTTTGATTATTTGTTCTAGTCTTTGAGCGTGTATAAGTGCATAAAATTTTTCAAAAATATTATTTATATTGTAAAATGGTACTTGGACGCAATTGATTTCACAAAACCTAAAAATCAGCGTCATTTCAAAAATTTTCATGCAAAAAAAGCCAGAGAGTAGCCTAAGTGTTTATCATCTTTGTATGTATTTGAATAAGTTTCAGTCTTGATATCTCTTTGATACCGCTGTGTGTAGTCGACTTTGAAAATGAGGTTAAGGCACATAAAAAACCCTATTCCAGCCATATTCATAAATTTTAGCCACTATAAATTCCGAATGAGCCAATCATAGCCAAATATCCATGCCTATAGCCATGAGTGTTGTTGAGACGACCCCTACAACCCATTAAAAGCATGGGGTAGGAGTTCGTATTTTTATTGGTTATTTGAGTCTTGGAAATTTTTATTAGGAATTTATTATTTTTGTAATTAAGGACCACCATCCGAAAACTAAAAAAAAATAAAAAAAATTAATACCCCATAAAAAAAATAATAATAATAAAGGGGGAAATAAAAACAAATAATAAAAAGATAGGATGATGGATATGTTGATTAATTGCCTACGCGCTTGTAAAGGCTTGAGTCTAATTGTTTATTTTATGAAGCCGAATGTTTAGAAGGTAAGAGTGGTGTAAGAAGCATGTTATAAGCTTCAATTGTGCTTAAGTGGTTTGAGCTTTCAGTCGGTTTACGAGTTTTTGAGTTGAGGAGTAGCCTATGTTTGAAAGGCTACGTTATGAGAGTTAACTGAGGTTTTTATTTTTGAGCGAGGTGAAGCAATTTGCTTCTTGATTGGATTAGGTTGGGTGAGTTATTTAGCCACAATACTTATATATTCCATACCCGTCCAAAGAGCCTTACATTACAACCCGCGAAGACCTTTTCTGATTCTTAGTTTTGATAGCACACTTAATTTGCGATTGAGAAGAGATTGATTTTCGGTGCTTATTTATTGTGCATGTAATTGTATGATTTGAGTGTATACACATCCCATGCAGAAAATACTTGGGTGCTTTTGAGCGTACTTATATATATTATCCTTCGTGAGGAAGCATGATTTTATTTTGAAGCGACAATGTAATAATGGTCAAGTGTTTGACATTGCGTGCCTTGTACCTATATTTTCAAAATTATCTATGTAGCAATGCACGACTCTTTGCTTGAACTTTTTCTCATTCTAGTTATACTTTGAAATTATCGTTTGTTCGAGGACGAACAAACCAATAAAGCGTGGGGTAGTTGATTAGAGTAGATCTGTCCTTATTTTTATTAGCTTTTCAGTTCGTTTTTATATTTTTTTTTGGTATAAGTTGGACGATTTAAGCTTAATCTCGTATTTTTATAATTCCATCTTATTTTACCGCATTTTGATCGTAATTGATGCAAGTAGGTGATATTTCGTTGTTTTTCACCTTACAGCTAAGTAACCGGAAGAGTTTAACTCGTAATAGATTAGGTTCGATGTTCAAGAAGTGAAGAACAAGCTTTCCGGTGAAACGAGTAGCAAAAGATCAAGAATTGGAGACAGACGAGCAGTCGCGTCGACTGACGCGACCGTCGACGCCCCGTCGACGCGAGCCATGTAAGCGAGTCATGCCCGCGTCAGTCGACGCTACGTCGATGCAAAGTCGACGCTACTTGCTGAAACGTCGATGTCGACGCACCACTTTCGACGCAACGTCGACGCAACATGCTGAAGCGTCGATGTCGATGCACACCGTCGATGCTCCCGCACAGCCGACGCGCACACCTGACGACCAAGTCTGCCGAGCACCGGCACGTGTCAGTCGACGCTACGTCGACGCACCGTCGACGCAACAGCCCAGAATTCGGATTTTAGGGTTTCTTATGCGCCAAGTCATGCAAAATCTATATAAACCCTCTATATTTCGGATTTTAAGGAGAACACACGACCCCCTTGGGTATTTGAGCTGATAATACACATAATTCCACATCTCATAATGAGATTTGAAGACGGAGATCAAGGATCGAAGAACAACGCGTCCAAAACGTCGAATTCGAGTTCAGGATTCATTCTTCGCCCAAGATCAACGTTCAACCTCTGGAATAGATGGAGCTTTTTACTGCTTTCATTAGTTCCAATAGGTTTTCTAAACTCTTAGTTAATTTAGTAGTTAACTTCTAGTTTAATTGTTAGTTTAATTCTTAGTTAATCTCTTAGTTAATTCTAGTTTAATTAGTTTAATCGTTTTATGCTTGGATATTGGATATTGGTTAATTTAGTTTATTTATGTGAGTTGATTTATACTTAGTTAATCGTTAATATTAGATGCTTATGATTCGATGCTTAGTGGTAATTTATTATATTCATGCTTTTAGATTCGTTGCTATTAGTTCTTAGTTCCTGAGTTCAAGTAGTTTAATTATCGCTCATAGTTGATAATTTAGTTAGAATAATTAGTTTAAATAGATTTAGTTTAATTATTGCTTTAGTTATAATGATCAATTCAATCCATTTAAAACCCCAAATGTATATGTATGTTATTCGTAATTGAGAAAAACATCCAAAAGACCGAATAGCTGCTTCCTCGAGAGATACGACTCGAGTCAAACTCATCACACTACAGTTACCTCGTACACTTGCGAGCAAACTGACGTATTTTAAATTAATTTATTAAAAACGGGTGCACAAATGTTTGAGTCACAGGTGAAGAAGCATAATGGCTTCGTAACTTTTTGGAAGATATACCATGTTGGGAGAAACCCGTGCCGCCGGTTATGCTTCACTGCGATAGTCAAGCTGCTATTGGAAGGGCAAGAAGTGGTTTATATAACGGTAAGTTTTGAAATATTCGTCGGAGACATAACAACGTAAGACATTTTTTATCGAGTGGGGTTACCTCACTTGACTACGTAAGGTCAATAGATAATCTAGCGGAATCATTCACTAAAAATATAGCTCGAGATCAAATGTATAAGTTGCTTGAAGGAATGGGAGTGAAATCCACATCTTAAAGATGATTGTAGTGGAAACCTAACCATGATGAGTGGAGATCCCACAAACTTGGTTCAATGGGAAAACTAAACTATAAAAGTCAGGGTAAGTAAAACTCTACGACCCTATTCCCTAACGGCAAAAGTAGAGTTTTTAAATTATCACGTGGTGAGGATAAATCTCTGCATTTTAATGATTCTTGTGCAGATCTTTGACTTTAGTATGACAAAATACTCGTTTGAAGAATCATCTATGTAATCGAGAAGTGAGGGCTACTTCTGCTAAATGCTTATGAATCCAAAGAAGTTGTCCATGGCCAAAAACGGACACAAAACGTGAGAACGGAAGAGTTTGGAGACCTTAGTGGGTCGGTACTATTGTCTAGTATACGCAAAAAGGAATAGTTCAAGAATTAAGATCACTAATCCGCCGGTATGCTCGGTAGTATTAACTAAGAAGGGTTCAAGGCCACAAGGCACCTATCCCTATTCTCTATTATCTCTTAAGGACTGAGCCACATAATTGAATACATTGTTTTCCTTTCTGGATATTCTCACTCATGTGGGGGATTGTAGTTAAATTGGATTTAATCATTTTAATGATGCAGCAGAAATTCGTTGTAACGAATTGTATAGCATCGATCTACATGTCGTTTATATAATCGTAGCATTTTGAATTTCTCAAATCCAATTATTGGTGAGTGAGAAATAATGCTTTGAAGTTGAACGATTGCTTAAGTGCATTATTGTTTATCCCACATTGAATGTTAATCAATGTGGAAGGGAGTTTAAAATGTATTACATTTCATTAATGGACATAAAGTGGGCCAGCGGGTATTGTGGACTTTGTGTGAACAAAGCTCACGCGGGCTCTTGGACTTAGGTTCGCCCGTCCGCCTTCGGCGAAGACGAAGGCGGAGCGAGCCCGGTCCCAAACCTGGAACTTGGACCTTGGACCTTGGTCCTTGGGCCTGGGCCTGGTCTTGGGCAATTGGTCCGAATTAGGTGGTCCGATTGAGGTGGTCCGTATGGGTGTCCTGGCTAACTTTTTAGCCACATGCGTTATGGGCCCCTGAACTATTTGCGTACATTTTCAAACGTACACTCCTGAAACTCCTGACCGTTCAGGTACGTTTCCAACGTATGAAAATGTCATGCAACTTAATGCATGTACGTTACTACTTGTCCAGGTTCATGCTGCCAGGTATGAACGTCTGTCCAGGTTAATGCTGCCATTTGAACGCCATAATGATGCTTTATGGACCTCATTACAACCCTCTGATGGAAACCCCTATATAAGAGTGGGCTGTCCGTACTTCAGAACATAGCTGAAAAACAAAAGAACACACACAACACAGCATATTATTTCTGCATTCTTTCTTTACTTAGTTCAGTTTAGTTTCTTCAAGTTCCTCGAAGCTCTGGTATTTACGCTGTTGTAATACCAAAGACGAAGTCGTTTTTTCTTCTGGGACGATTTGCCAAAACTGAAGGGCACTACCTGGGCAATTTCGTCTTGCGGACAGAGTTCTTACTCAACTCGACTTATTATAATATTTTTAGTTCCTCTTTTCCAGTTTTAGTGATATATTAACAGTCCATGTTTGTGCTTGATATATTTCCAACAAGGAGAAAAAATCACCACCTGATATTCCTATTCCTATTACTCCTTCAATTGACCGACTAGCAATTTGCCGATGATGTCATTTGTCACATTTTATCATTTCTTTCGACTCGGATATCCCCACAAACAAGCATTCTATCGGGAAGATGGAGGTTTCTTTGGGCCCATGTCCCTATTTTATATTTCAATTGAGACTATAATTTTGAAGATCCTTATCCTCGGCAGACAAGCTTATCGGGCATCGTCAACAGGGATATATCTCTGCATAAAGAGCCAAACATACTTTTCGCCTCGCTTACTTGTACTCAGGTTTCACAAGTCATGATCTCGAGACGTGGATCGCCATTGTCATTGTGCGCAATGTCCGTAACCTTAGTCTAAGTTGTCAGCTGATTTTGAGTTTGCCTCAGTACTTATTCACTTGCAAAACCCTTGTTCGGCTGACACTTCGTGAAGTCACCTTAATCGACACTTATGATGTATACTTGCCTTCCCTGAAGAAGCTTGACCTCTATGGGCTTATGTTTGAATATGATAAATCCTTTTCCCATCTGCTTTCTGGCTGTCCAGTGCTTGAGGAGTTATCCCTTTTGATGTCATCGCTAGATATATTTATTTTCCTTTGTATAACTTCACCCACAATGGAAAGGCTCAAGTATGATTCGGGTTTTGATTACGAGGACAAGTCCGACTTCGGGATGATGTTAAATACTCCAGCACTTAGATATCTCAATATATATGATGGTATATCGATGTATTTTTCAGTTGGGGTGCTTGTTAGAGTAGAGTACCCGACGTTCCAGTTAGATTGGATTTCATTCTACTTGTATAATGATTTTATTGGAATTATATTAATAAAGGAACCTTTCTTTATCTTATGTTTTTGCTTTTATTACAATTGCACGTATGATAAAGTCCTTAATCCAATTTAAACTATGGGATATGGTTGAGCATACGATGGCAATCATGGAACATGTCTCTAAGGTTTCGGTCTTAAACTTGTTCCAAGTCAATGGGCTTTTCGAGATAGGACATTAAATAGCCCAGTAAGACTTGCGCATATGATTCATGCTTGAAAGATAAGGATGTTTCATTCCATTAACATCAGCGTTGTGACGCGAGTGCATATATGTGGGTGCTTGTTGGAGAACAAGTTCATTGAACATGATAGGATGGAAATTCTTAACTGGAAGATTTGTCTGTCGAATAAGAATTTCTATATTGCAATAATACATGATTAATTCTTTGACTTGAGGTACGATGGTAACCTTGTGCACATCATGCAATGCTTAGATTTGTCTTTTGATTGCTTGACAATCGTAAAAATGGTAATTTGGGTATTGTATCGATGTGCATGGAGGTTTGTCTGTAGCCAACATAGAATTCGACACTTGTCTATGGATAAGAGAGTATCATGTGAATTTTCATAGTTTGTGATTCAAAGACCTTGGCCAGGGCACGATGAATATTGATTCATAAATGAATTACTTAAACTTGAAATGAGGTCGCAATTATTAAATCAATTGGGTTTCGACTTATAAATCCATGCCCAAGATTTAATCGGGAAACTAGTTGTCGGAAGGATCGTACATGTATGGACTTGCAATTGAAATAGGTTTACTCACTATTTCACCTAACACTGGGTAGTCAAGCTACTTGCTAGATGTTGCCATGATTTGTAGGTTCTTGAAATTAAAGAGTTAATCTCAAAAGAATTAATTAATTAGATTAATTAATATAATAAATTATTATTTATAAACTTACAAAAGTTGTAAGCGTACTGCTGGTGTTAGTCGTGAACCTGAAAGGGTCACACATAATTTTGGTTGTTGACATTTCATAATTGATAACTCCAATGGTTGGAATAAATAGTTAATTTAGATTAATTAAACAAGATTTTGTTTTAATCCAATTGTTGGATTAAATATTTAATTATATATATGATTATGTAATTAAATCTAATTTGGTTAGAAATCTCAATTAAAGGAATCTATTAAATTAGTCAATTGGATTGATTAATTTAAATTTATGGGATTAGTTAATTAATTAAATTAATTAATTAGTTGGTTTTTAAATCCAAATCCATGAAATTTTCTAGTAGGCCCTAATTGTAGAAGCCCACTAGAATAATTGAAAACTTTAAAATAAAATTAATTGATATTATATATTTGTATATAATATAAATAAATATATATATATATATATATATATATAAATAAATATATATATATATATATATAAGATAATTGGGACCGAGTCATACTCTTTGTTTTATAAAAAAGACGGAAGATTTGTGGAAGTTTTCTTTTCCTAATTATTTAATTAATTAATTAATTAAGATTAGACCTAATCTTAACCTAATTAATCTAATATATACATATGTAAGAAAAAGAAAGATTGTAGCCGTCCTTTTAATCTTTCAACAAAAAAAAACAAAAGTTTTTCTTTGAAAAAAAAAAGACCATAATGATGAGGAA
>BMAC01000460.1:484932-515200 GCA_014905375.1 Phtheirospermum japonicum
AAAGGATTTAAAAGGAACGCTGCAAGCAGAAACTCAAACAAAAAGAAATTTATTCTTTTATATAATTTATGGGCACCAGTCCTGTTAGGCCGGACTAACGGATCATCCGTTAGGCCAAAATTTCAAATCAATACATTATAGTGCAAAAACGAATACATTATAATAAAAAACCAATACATGTACTAGAAAAGTATTACAGTACAAAAACCAATACATTATAACACGGATCAGAGATTTATGAAAAACTAATACTTTACAGTACAAAAATCAATACATCACATTATAAAAACTAATACATTAGAGTATCGGGTCAGATGGCCTAACGGGTCATGACCCGTTAATCTAGCCTAACACAAGTGTTTGACATAACTTATTTAAGTCTTTAATCGTAGATGATGATTAATTGATAATTTATCATCTACAATAATTAATTTTCAATCAATTTTTGATTGTTGGATTAATCGTTTATTCCTTTAATCAATTTGAAAACGGAACGATTCTACCAGCGAAGAATTTTTCCGGTATCACAATCAAAAGGGGGACTCGATTAGAGGGGATACGCTTGTATCTCTACGGCGAGGAGTTTTGGTGTTAGCCACATAACCGGGAATTGATTCCCTCTCAATCGTCGCTTGAAGATATCGAAGGCGAGGTATTAATTTATTTTTATAAGAATCAAAATATTTGTATTCGATACATAATAATGAAAAATGATAATCATTAAAATCGCTAACGAAGTTTACGATGTTTAGTATGTATATTTGATATATATATTTGTTTAATATTTTAATAAAATTTAAATTTTGCAGCGTAGACCCCGTACGATTATAGCGAACCAAACAGAGCTAACATCATTAATTGAAGCGGATATCACGCTTCACTATAGTCATTAGTATGGTTGTGAGGAGCTCGATTCTAGTTCTTTCATAAACTTCATTGGTAGGTAAAGAAAAAGCTGCTTAAATATGAAAAGGGAAAATAGTAAAAGCTGCAAAATTGTTGCATTAGGGTTTGAGCTTTTTAGCTGCTTGTTTCATTTTCTTTCTCAGTGATTGCAATAGGAATTCTCACAATGCATATATAGGCCAGACTAGGAACTATCTAGAATGATACAACTCACATGTACACGTGTTTGTCAATCATTCGAGGGCATAATAGTGAAACCACTGAACCCTAATGCAGCTGTCACTACAAGAAATTTGATGTTCGATGACGATACGTTTCGTCATTAAAAGTCTATTTTTTCGTCACTGAAGAGAAATGGTGACGAAACTTGAGCATCACAGCGGTTGTCATGGTATGACTGTCACCATAGGTGACAGTGATAATTTTTTTCAAGCGCGTCACTAAATGTTCGGTTTTGATGATGCTGATGTAAATTATCATCATAGATGATTCTATTTGGTGACGCTGAATTCGTCATGTAATTGATTGAAAAATTGTCATCAAAAGATCGATTTTGTCACCGTATGTTAACATTTCAATGACGAACACTTAATTTGTCATCAAAACATTTGACTTTCCATGACAAACATAACTACGGTGACAATTTTTATTGAGTTATTATGACGCTCATATTGTCATAATATGTATTAAATAATTTCCAAATATAATGTAATTTGTCACGATAGATCTGTTTTATAGTGACGCAATATTGACCGTCACTAAACATCTATACTTACAATGTCATACCATTGTGTCACCATTTACTATTAAAGGTGATGAATTTATTTGTCACGAAAAAATTAGCAATATATGACGAATTTTATTATCATCATAAAATATATATATGTTCAATGATGATTTAATGGGTACATATAGTGATAAAATCGATTGTCATTAAATGAGTTTATATGGTGACAAACCAATCATCATAAATGATTTAGTTTAAGTGACAAGTTCAAAGTATTATGTGATGAAACAAGTTTTCATAATTTATTAAAGTGACAAATTTGAAATACTTATGTGACGCTTAAAGTTGTAATAATTGAGTGAACACGATTTGATTATTTACTTTCATGACGACATAAATTGTCCTAATTATGTGCATTAATTTGTCATTATTCTTATAAGGGAAAATATCATAAAGATGAAAATGAAAACAAAGAAGCAGTTATCATTACAATATAATGATAACAATATTTCGAAATATTTCTTCGACCATTCCGTACATATACAAAAACACTGACAACTAGCCAAAATATTACTTTGAAATATCCAGAACACATACCAAATTAGACAACTAGAATTAATATAATAGAACATTCAAAACAAAGACTTGGAAGCTTAAACTAAACCAAAATAGTTACTTCATATATTAAGACTTGAGCCTGACTTCAGCATTGGCAAACAAAAGTTAGATCTAACAGAATACCTGCAGATTTAAAAATTATAATTCTAAATTAGCTTATAATCAAATCATCAAAAAAATACTATACAAAGTTCACAAAATTGAAATTGGAGATTCCGACTTACGTGGAATATAATGGATCAGGCATAAGCTTGTTGATGCACTCGCATTGAGATTGTTGATGCACTCGCCTTGCTGAGTTAGTTGATTATTCAAATCACCGACTTCATTCTTAAGCTCAATCACTTGACCTTTCGAATCCTGTAGCTTTTCTTGAGTTTCTGCCAGTTCCTGTTGTAGGTGTTGGGTATTCGAGTCAGGCAATGTGTTGTGTTTACATGGAGGTTTCGGTTCATAACCAACGCCTTTGATATAACTAGATGCATGGCCAAGAACTTCAGTTGCTATTTCTTGTTCGGTCTTCTCAATCCCTTTTTCAACATATTTTGCTTTTCTAGATATCATCTCATCAGAAAAAACATGGATGTAAGTATATTAATATTAACATAATCATTAACGAAGTTGGATTATAAAAAGCATGTGCTATTTAGTTACCCAATTTTCTCCCGCCTCATCATTTGACCAACCACCTTTCACTGTATAATGCGTGCACTTGTAAAGTTCAATCATATCACATTAATCGTCGGCCTTCTCAGACTAATCGGCATGAAAAAAAGGAAAAAAGGAAAACAAAATCAGAATACAAATATAAACATTGCACCAAAAAGGAATAAACTTAACACTAAAACATTCATTTCGTTACACTTAAATGGGATTTAATTTATATATCCAACCAAAAAGAAAACATAATCATACTCATATTTACACGAGCAATTGAGAAACAGTTGATGGTACCTCAATTTTGCGCTGTGAAATATTTATCCTTTCGGCGGAAGAGATTTAGATTGGATGCTAATACTTATTAGTTTCCAAAAGAATCTTGAAGAGGAGATGAAGTTGGGGCTGGAACTGTGGCATCGTTTCCCTACAAAGACTTCAATTTATCATAAAAGAATCCATATTACATCCATATTGTTTAACGGCAACCGTCGAAAATGCGAGAAGAACCCAGAATTCCACCTTCTCATTTTCAACCAAACCCACGAAGACCAAAGGACAACAGCTCATTTCAAGTTAAGTCCACAATATAATAGAATGCGAAGAGGAGAATTTCTATTATTAACTTAGTAGCCAGCCAATATTCTGGAAAACAAAAACAACCATTACATCACCAAACACTCTCTTTTTTTTTAAACCACCAATCCTTCCATAACATAACGGGAGGTTATTCTAAGTACTGTATCATATATTACCCGCATGCAACTTGTATAAAAGATTTTGAAAAAAACATTCTACTAGTTGTTTCAAATTCTATTTCAGATCCCTGGATTAAACTTTTAGACTGAACAGAAAAGACTTGGGTCAGAATTGTCCATAGCTTCTTATGTGGAAAAAGATTGTGTAGATGCCCAAAACTGGTCACAAGACACAAGGTAACTAAAAGATTTAGAAGAACAAGCTACAGACCAAACAAAATTAAGCCATGTTTCACCTATCCAATGATTTGACCCAGCACTACTAATTGGAACATGCACGAAGTCTGGGAGTCGAGCGAACAAGATAGCTTCAGGCTAAAGTTGTTGAGAGGTCGTCTTAGGGGGGCCTACGGAACAGACATCAGATGAGTCGGCAGAGGAAAGAACCGATGGGCTTTCACCGGGCTGAGGAATGTATAAATATGCAACAATCGAAGCACCTATTGCTATCGCGTAGAGGCCGGGCGATATGTACAAGTGTCTCGGACCTCCGTTTCTCGGGTCGGTGTCCTCCGAGTCGCCATGAAAGGGCTTCTTCTGAGAATCTTGAACTCTCGGTTCGAGTAAATTTTCCACGGCGATAGTAGTGAAGGTTGGCATTGCTTCAGACGGATTAACGAAGAAATTTAGGTTTAGTTTGATTTCGCCGCCATGGAAGGAGGGTAGAGAGAGAGACGAGGGAGAGGTGGAACACCAATCACTCTTTTTAAAATGTAAGACCAGCAAACTCGCTTATTCTGCGCAATGCAGGTTCAATCAAGCCAGTATGAACGTGTATTTATAAAAGTGAAAACCCATTAGCTTACACCATCATGCGAGCGAGAAAACTACAAAACTTAAATTTGGACCAACAACTCCTGTACTCGATCTTGCACAAAGTTTTCGATAGCGGTAAACCATTGTCTTGACACAAACTGATAACTCCCTCGACCGTTTTGGAGGCTAAAAATGACAAACAAGAAAAAAGAAAGAAAGAAATAAGATTCAAACCAGTCAGTCACATATCTGGATTTGCTTCTTCAGGTTTCATGGTCAAAGTCTCAGTAACATTATTTGCTTGACAACAGCCTTTAAAGGTTTCCCAATTTTATCGCCCATGATATCGATGACCTCCTTAATGATTCCAATATGACATGTTCATTATGGACTTCCAACAACTAAACTCAGAATCTAGAAAATGATTACTTGAAAACACTCTAAATTATACAAGAAAACACTTAATTGAGAAAATGGTTCACAAATCTACCATAAGAATCCTCCAACTTTCTAATCAATGCCAACTGGAACAAAGCTCCTGCAAATTCATAACAAAAATGTCACTTGGGATATAAATATGAAATCATTTGAAGAATCCAAACGGAACGCCAAGAAAAATTTTATAGCTTCTTTAATTAAATCGGATGGCAGCTCGACGAACTCCACTCAGGAAGTCTGTGATGAGTTTGTTAATTTTTACAAGGAACTGTTGGGTTCCAAGCAGCCTGCTACTTCGTTGGATAATTCAGTGATAGGCCTTGGCCCGAATTTGGACAACGAGCAGCCTGATTAGACCTTTTACTCTCGAGGAAATTTTGGGGGCTCTTAATGGGATTGCTGATGACAAATCTCCTAGCCCAGATGGTTACACATCAAAATTTTTCAAGAAAATCTGGGGTATTATTGGCGACGATTTTGTAACTGCTGCAACTGAGTTCTTCACCTCGGGATCCCTTCTTAAAGAATGGAACCACGGTAGTATCGCTTTGATCCCAAAAAAATCCCACTCCCCGTCTGTCAGTGATTTTCGCCCAATTTCGTGATGCAACGTATTTTACAAAGTTATTTCCAAGATCCTTGCTGATCGGATTTCTTCCGTCCTGGACCTGATTATCGACAGCGCCCAAGCTGCTTTTGTGAAAGGGAGGAACATGGTTGATAATATTCATCTCATGCAAGAACTTCTAAGGGGCTATAATTCAAAGAAAAGTTCTCCTCGGTGCACTATTAAAATTGATTTGAAAAAGGCATTTGATTCGGTTTCTTGGGACTTTCTTTTTGATGTCCTTCTTGGTCTTAAATTCTCGGACATCTTTGTAAAATGGGTCAAGGAATGCATCTCGACCACCTCTTACTCCATCTCTGTTAATGGAGGGCTGTTCGGTCATTTCAAAGGTGAAAAAGGCCTCAGGCAAGGAGATCCCCTCTCCCCCCACCTGTTCGTGATTTGCTTGGAATATCTCTCTTGTCTTATTAGGCTTCACACCACTGACTCAGAGTTCAATTTCCACCCGAAGTGTAAGCCTTTAAATATCACGCATCTGGCTTTCGCCGAAAACCTTATGCTTCTTTCCCGGGGGGATCCCATCTCTGGTCGGATTCTTTTGGACTGCTTGGAGGATTTAAGACGTGTCTCGGGGCTTCAGATGAACATACTCAAATCCAACATTTATATGATTGGAATTAAGAGTGCAGAAAAAAGGGACATTCTCTCCTTACCCCATCTCTCCTGTGGCACTCTGCCTTTCCGATACCTTGGTATCCCTCTCGACACAAGGAGGCTGCTTGTAAAAAATTACGATATGTTAATTAATCGGGTCAGAAATTTAATTGATGGCTGGAACGCCTCTTCCTTATCGTATGCGGGCCGCATGGAACTTATTAAGTCAGTTTTACAAGGGGTGGAATGCTTCTGGCTCGCAATCTTCCCCATCCCAGCCGCCGTGTTAGATAAATCATTAAAATCTATCGCATTTTTTTATGGTGAAACAACAGCCCCCCTGTGTCCTGGGCCTCTTCCTGCCTGCCTAAATCCGAGGGTGGTCTACGGTTTCGTGACTTAGAAACCTGGAATCAATCTCTGCTTGCAAATACTCTTTGAAACATTCACGGAAAAAAAGACACGCTCTGGTATCGATGGGTCCATCATTTTTATTTGCGTAATAATTCTTTCTGGGAGTGGACTACTAAGAAGAGAGGGGACTCGCCTTTAATTAAAAGTTTGCTCCTCATCAGGGACTTTATGCTTTATCATTGTGGCACGAAAGAGTTGGTTGAGAAGCAGCTACACGATTGGCGTACCAGCCTTTTGACAAACACGAGGCGAAAAGTTTATGATTCTTTCTGACCGGAAGGGCCCAAAAAGCCGTGGGCTAATGTGGTGTGGGAAAGCGGCATCACGCCGAAACACTCTTTTGCACTTTGGTTGGCTGCACAGGGACGTCTACGGACTAAAGATCGTTTGGGTCATATGGATTTGGGGGACAATACTTGCAGTTTTTGTGGAACCGAACAGGAAACTGCTGCTCATCTCTTCTTTCTGTGCAGTTTCAGCGCTGAAATCTGGGCAACAATCAGAGGATGGATTGGAATTGCGAGGCAAATTTCAACCCTTAATAGCGCACTTAAATGGGTCAAGAAACACTACTGCAAACTGCCTAATTAACGGCGGTTTTTTCTGGCTTTTAACGGCAGTTTTTGAACCGCCTTTGTATCGACCTCCGTTAAAAATTACGGCGGTTTTTAAAAAACCGCCGTAAAAAGTGGAATTTAACGGCAGTTTTTGAAGACATTTAACGGCGGTTTTCAAACCGCCGTAGAATGTTAAGTTTAATGGCGGTTTTAGAAACGCCATTAATTGGTTCACTTTTTACATCGGTTCTGAAGAAATACCTTCTAGAAAGTAGTAAAAAAATTAAAAAAAAAAATAAAAGAAAATAGGTGCACTAAAATTAAATAAAAGCAGGAAATTGATTATGCTAAGCATCAAAATTAAATAAAAGAAGAAAATTAAATAATCTCCCATTGATTACTTGAAGATTGATTATTCCAAACAACCAGGATCATGTTTCTAACAATCCAACCAAATGTACTACTTATAACTATTTAAAACATTGATAATTTCTCAATTATTAATCTTTCTCGACAAATCTGCAGATTAATTTATAAAATGAAAAGAAAATTGTAAAA
Organism: Phtheirospermum japonicum; assembly: GCA_014905375.1. Lineage (NCBI taxonomy): Eukaryota > Viridiplantae > Streptophyta > Magnoliopsida > Lamiales > Orobanchaceae > Phtheirospermum > Phtheirospermum japonicum. Next base: position 492,544 of record BMAC01000460.1, read on the forward strand.
TGTGATTGCCAGGACAAGTGTTTGAGATCGTTCTTCCTTAGTTTCAATATGAGCATTGTTCATTCCTCGAATCCTTGTTGGTTAGGCGAGTAAACCCTTTCATGTCGAGTAGGAGCTAAACCTTCCTCTGCCACCTCTTGCTCCTGTGCACAAGCTAACATCAGCAAAGTTGAAGCACACTAGCCAGTTTGTTCTGCTCCACCTCAACTTTTCCACCTCTCTCAACATTGCCATATAGTTCGTCTCCATCACCTGAAGAGATTCAAGGTGGTCACTGTATAACTTCTTCTCGTATTCATAAGTAGCCCTGTGCAGATCAAATTCCAAAAATATTAGACCTTTTTAACCGTAACACCAGATTAAAAAAAATTACAAAAGCAAATTCGCAAGCTGTGATAAAAAAAAAATAATTTCCCTTCGGGGAACCTACAGATAGCTAAATTAGTTTATATACTATTCCCCCGACGACAAGTACAAATGCCAATTATCAATATTATAATATGTAGCCGATGTGCATGTCATACGACTTAAAAAATCAAATGTCTCCTCAGAGCTCATATTTTTATCTACATTTGGCTTGATTACAGAAAAGAACCCTTGATGTGTGACCTAATTACAAAAAACAGAAAGAACGAAAAAGAAAAGAGTCCTCTCACTACCAACCAGCAGGCATCATCTGGCAGAAGAAAAAGCTAACTTTCGAATTTACAAAAAATACCACAGATTTTATCGTCATACATCCATCACCTTCATAAGCAAAATTAAAATTAAAATCAAGAAAAATTCTCACATTTATAAAAATATTACAATTAGCCCCATAATTTGAACACCGAATCAAGTCTCAGGGGTAATTTTGTAATGTTAATGTCATTTTTTATGATTTAACTATTTAATTCAATTAAATAAATGGAATAACTACCTGCAAAGCTCATACTCCCGTGTCAATCTATCGATTTCAGCCATTGTAACAGGGATCTGTTGTGCCTCAGAATGAGCCATCTGAAGGTCACGGCTCAACTGTTGCGCCTTCAAAATCAGTTCCTGCCTTGTTGCGAGCAAGTTATGTGCTTCTGCTCGCGCTTTCTGCAACTCCGTTTTGACGGACTCCGCACCTTGAACTTCGGACTCCATTATCGACAGTTTTTTCTACCATACCTCTCATCTGCTGCTCTTTCTCAGCTTTCACATCCACAACGTATATGAGGTGTGGAGGAGGGGCTCGGCCTTTGCTTGCCATTATAAGCACCCGGTCTTGACCTTCAATACAGGCAGTTATTACTTACAATGTATATGATCAATAAGGCACTACAAACTTGGCATTGCAACAAATCCATGCACAAAATCCAAAGTCATATTTTTACCAAAATAATACTAAATAAATATAGGGAAAATTATCAAAAAGTCCAGTCCCGCAAGATTATTCACATCAAACTCCAACAAAAGAAATTCTTTGATGAGTAATCCTTTTCCTCGCATGATTATACTTAAACCCATTCCACCAATTGCTAGATTTTTCCATTTTTCCAAGATCCCCATAAATAAACATTGTCTACACCATTTTGCATTCGGAAGTTATACACAATACCAATTATGAGTTTCCGGTACATATTAAGCGAGTAAAAGCATTAACCTATAGATATGTGTGTGCTTGAACTAAGAATTTTGAAGCTAGTAAAGTTCTGGGAATGGATTTAATATATTCAAAGAAATTAAGCGCATATACTTTTTAGTTTAAATTAAAATGGGAATGTGAATAGGTTATTGTCGGTGTTAGAATTTGTCTCCATATATATACATATTTGAAATGAGACTTTCAATTTCTCATAACAAATGTGGATTTATGGAGTCCTAATTCTAAAGAACTCTTTTAACTTTCAACTTCCTTACAAAGGATCCTTTGAATTTTTTTTTTAATAAAAATAAAAATAATAAACCCTTACAATGGAACTTATGATGGTTCCAAATAAGGTTAAGCCAAAATACTGATGTGATGCATAACGTGGAAAAAATAGACAGAAAGCTAGTTGCATTCACAAAGGGAAAAGACATGACATACCAAGTCAGACACATATTGGAAGCTTCGTGTTTGTTTTCCATCCCCATAGACTGTCATTGGTTGTTTCCGTATAGCCTGTATAACACAGCTATGGTTGTGAAAATCTCCCATCAATTTACATGGTGTATATCAGCATTCAATCTTTGCCTTACAGGATGATTCAATTACCCAATGAAATTAACTATTATTTTTTAAATTTGCTTCTCCACAAAAGTTACCTTTCAAAACCAACACTGATTAGTATAAGTCGATGGGCAACTTCTAATTTATCTGTACCATGTAAGTTTCAATTCTTGCAGATAATGAGGCTTTTCTTGTATATTTGTTCTTTTTCCTTTTTTTATATATATTAGAAAACAACACCTATTTCCAGAACATATACATCATCTTACAATGTGTTTCCGAGAGAAAAAGAAATGATGTTCTAATTGTTAAATGCTCTTTTTGTTAACATTCAAGATATAAATTGAACATTTATAGCTAAAAACAATATAAAGGGTATAGTAGTTAGGACGGAAAAATGTCTCCAAAAAAAAAGTGTAATTTCAATAACGTTCCATAAGACAAACCTGTGAAACGAAGTTGTTAACCACTCTCCCATCATCTAGACACATACGAGGCCCATACGTATTAAATATGCGTGCAATGCGCACCTGTACAAAAGAGAAAGATGATAAGACATAAAAAACACTAAACCGAATTTGAAACATAAGTTTGTAATACGTGAAAACTCAAATGGCCAGGTGCAATGCACACAGTGAAAGATCTTCATCCCACAAGGTGCCATCAGAAACAATAGTGAAAAGCACAAAAAGAGTGGCAAAAAAAATCATGCTAGCTTCTATAAATTCTTTCCCCTCATAAGCTCCCATTACAGTTTCTAATATTAACAGATTTAAATTAAATTCCTTGTGAATGAAACTCATTAACAACAATATCATTCACTTGACAAATAACAGGTCTGATCAATAAAATGTAGATACCTCAACACTAGCACCTCGATGATAATCCATAGCCAAGGTCTCAGCCGTCCGTTTCCCTTCGTCATAGCAACTCCGAACGCCTGTTCAATAATAAAATCAGAAGAAAAAAAACGCAGCAACTCAAACAAAATAAATCATAACAAACAAAAGTCACTAACCAATTGGGTTCACATGTCCCCAATACGTCTCCTTCTGTGGATGCTCAAGATGATCGCCATAAACCTCACTCGTACTCGTAAGAAGGAACCTCACATCTATTCTCTTTGTGAGGCCCAACATATTAAGCGTCCCCATCACATTTGTTTTGTAATCAATCAGTCAAGGATCTCAACCGATTCAAAACGCAATAAAACATATAAACCCAGGAGCTAACACATGCACATATAAATAAATCTCAATGTATTAAAAAAAAAGGAAAAGGATATGATAGTCTTGACGGGATTATACTTATAATGCACAGGCGAGGCCGGGCACGCCAAATGGTAGATCTTTTTATAAAAAAAAAATTAAAAATTCAAATCAAAAGGGAAAATCATGGATGAAATTACCTCGTGCAGCTTATTTCCAGCGACGGGTAATGCAAATCGGAGACTTCCTTAAAACGGGTAAAGTGTGATGACCTCAGAAATTTGCAATTTCCTCCAACTCAAAATCGAAGTCACCCAATACTTATCCGTCGTCGCTCTCCTCCGTGGTAATCAACCACTACAAGATGAGGGGGAACATCCTGAGCTTCAATTTGGGCGGGATGGGGTGCAGCGCCGGGATAATCGCCGTCGATTTGGCGCGTGACATGCTGCAGGCAAACCCTAGCAATTACGTGGTGGTGGTCAGTACGGAGATGGTGGGGTATAATTATTACCCGGGGAAGGACAGGTCGATGCTTATCCCCAATTGCTACTTCCGTATGGGCTGCTCCGCCGTGCTGCTCTCCAATCGCCGTCGTGACTACTGCCGCGGCAAGTACACGCTCGAGCATATTATGAGGACACATAAAGGTGCTGATGACCGGAGCTTTAGGTACGCGTGAATAATGAAAACACATGGTCCATAAACCTGTATAATACCACCGTCACTACCAACGATCACCAGAGAACCGCCCGTTCGTAATTACTAACCGCCGATTTCCACAGCCGCCGTCGAGGAGAAGGAGAGAAATTGGGGAATATATGAGAAAGATAAAAGAAACCGGGTTCAAAAATTAGGGCTAACCCCAATTTTATTGTTTTAATATTTTTATTTTTTTTGGTTTAGTATTTTATTTTTTTTATTTAATAATTAACGTAGATCGTTGGATGAGACACGGATCAACGGTTAAAACAACTTGCTTGAGTAAGACGAAGATCGGTGACATGGCACACTACTTTCTACGGCGGTTCTAATAAAAACCGCCGTTAAATGTCATCACATTCACGGCGGTTCTAATGAAACCGACGTTAAATCCGACAAACTAATTAACTGTAAACTAATTAACTGTAAACTATTTAACGTCGGTTCATATACGAACCGATGTTAATCCAGAGAACTGGGCTAATTAACGGCGGGTTTTAAGAAACCGCCGTAAATACTTGTTAATTCTCGGCAGTTTCCTAAAAACTGCCGTTAATTTAGTTCACATTTAACGTCGGTTCTAGGAAAACCGCCGTAAAATGTAGTATTCTACGGCGGTTTTTCAATAACTGACGTCAATTGAATGATTTAACGGCAGTTTTCCAGAAAACCGCCGTTAAAAATATTTTAACGGCGGTTTTTCCAAAACCGCCGTTAATGAGCCGCCGTGAAAAAGCCAATTCTGCACTAGTGAAAGACGCACGGGGAAATCGAAACAATCAAAGGGACAGAAAATTGCTTTAGCTTCCACAGTTTACCACATCTGGAATGCTCGCAACCGCCTCATTTTCGAATGAGAATCGCTTAACATGGATTTAATTATTCATCGCATAAAAGTGCACGTCTATAAAGTAATGTACTCTTTATTTCCAGTATTATTTTGGAATTTAATGCCAATTTCCAGAGTGAGGAGCCAACTTGTGGCTGCCCCTCTTTTGTATTTTGCGTTTTCACACAAAGGTGCCGACCTGTGGTCGCCTTTTGTGATGATATCTTTTCCGGGACCTGGTGATTGTGTAACACATTTTGATCTATATAAATTTATTTACCGATCAAAACAAAAATTTATCCTACGTGTCTGCTTAGGAAAGCTTCGGGCTGACGTGTAATTTTCTGGTGGTTCGGATGCCTACTTGACGAATTTTGGAGGTTTGGAGACTTACTAAATGTAAGAATTCTAATATCTATCTAATTTATTATATTTCATTTTATTTTTTTTTGAATAACTTAATATTTTCTTTTTTCAAAAAAGTATTTTCCTATTCAGTATTTTCCTTTGATAATATTTTATCTAATTCAATATTTTCTTTTATTTTTCTAATATAAATATATAAAAACTCATTATAATTACAACAAAATACAAATACTTATCTTAATTAATAGAAAAATTACTTATAAGATAATGTTAATTACAAAAAAATAATAATTATTCATTAATAATCTAAATACATTAGAATAAAAGTTATAATCGGGGTGACGTGTAATTTTTTTGTGGTTCGGATGCTTACTTGGAGAATTTTGGAGATTTGAAGACTTACAAATATAGAAATTCTAATATTATAAGAATTCTAATATCTATCTAATTTATTATATTTCCTTTTATTATATTTTGCCTAACTTAATCTTTTCTTTTTAAAAAGAATAATTTCTAATTCAACATTTTCCTTTAATAATATCTTATCTAATTCATTATTTTCTTTTATTTTTCTAATATAAATATATTAAAACTCATTATAATTACAACAAAATCCAAATACTTATCTTAATTAAAAGAAAATTTACTTATAAGATAATGTTAATTACAAAAAATTTTAAATTATTCATTAATAATCTAAATACATTTGTATTGAGAATAAAAGTTAAAATATAATATAATTGAATTATAAGTTACTTCAATAATATAAGTATGTAACTAAATATTATTGAAGAATTCAATTTAAATATCAAAATATAATTTATGTAATAATAAATAATGAATATTAATTAGACACCAGTACAATACAATACGGATTTGGAATATTGATCGCTTGTCGTTGAAGAGTCAAAAATAATATTTATAAAGTCCTCGACTTTTCTCTACTAACTAGTAGTAGTGGCAAGTAAGGGTCGATCCCACGACGACTGTGGTTAAATTATGATAGTTCATATTTTAATAAACAAATGAATGGGGGAGAAATTGTAAATTAATCTAAGAAAACTAAATAAACAAAGAAAGCAATTAAATAACGAGGCAAATCAATAAATCTTCCCAGTCCTAGTTCCGTTTCCACCCTCGTTCCACTCGTTCAACCAACCACAAAATCATAATCCAATCATCATATGCGACTAAAAACCCTAAGTAACAATAAGCTCTGTTACTCGAATTCACCCTTACTGTGTACTCAATTAAAATAAGCTCTTTAATTGATTCTAATTATTTAATAACCTAGAATAAGCTCTCTAGGTTCAACCCAACAACAGCATTAATAATTAGGCAAATAGATTAATCTAGGCATAAACGCATAAGCTCGGTTTATTCAACCATGTTGTGTTACCCCTAATGATACTCAATCATTAGTTGCTTCGGAGAAATAGTAATTACAACAATTACACGGGAAGCAATCCTATTTCTAGCAGTTGATAACAAAATCTCTAATCTAGGTGATTAAGCTAAATTAAGAATCAAGCATCATGTCATGAATTTAGCACTCATGATATGTAAATAGAATAGCACAAGCAACCGCATAACAAGAACAAAGACAATATTGCATAAATTAATTAAAATGTAGTTTCACGAGGGTTTCAACATCCCTAGGAGTAGATAAAACAATCTACTCACTCATGGAGTTCATAGAATAACAGGAAAATAAAGAAACAAGACATTATTCTAAGATAGGGAAGAGATAAGAAAGCTTAGATCTTGAATCTTGAGTCTTCAATTTTCAAGCTCTTGATGGATGGTTGAATTTGGTGTTTTGGACCTCTTTTGGTGTCTTGGAACCCTAGGATTGTGTACCAGCTCCTTTTTGACGAGTTTGGGTCGAGTTTATATAGAAATCCTTTTTCTTGCCACTCAAGATTCTCCCTAAAATAATTCTGCCGAGTTGGCGTCGACCGAGCGTCGACTGACGCGAACCAGCCCTCGGCGTCGACGCGCATCACCCGTCTGCGTCGTCCAGCGTGCGTCGACATCGTCGCTTCAGAGCATGAGCGTCGATGTAGCGTCGACTGACGCCCTACCCATCGACGCTTCAGAACATGAGCGTCGACTTAGCGTCGACTGCATGGGTCGACATCGACGCTTCAGAACATGAGCGTCGACGTAGCATCTACATAGCATCGACTGACGCGAGACAGCCTTCGGCGTCAACGCGCATCGCGCCGACTGACGCGGTCCATCCTCGGCATCGACGCGTCATCGACGCACCATCCTGATTCTTGAATTTTCTCTCCTCGATTCGTCAATCCTTGTCTCTCAACTTCTTGTAAAACCTCATTCACATATTATAGCACCAAATACTGCAAAATAGAGAAGAAATATACAATTGGTGCTCCTCCATTCGTAATAGTAAATACGCGAGAAATAAACATATATGAGAATATTAAGCACATAAAAACATAGAGATTAAACCCTTAATTAAAGCACAATTTCTCGCTTATAAAATCCCCCAAACTTAAACATTTCTTGTCCTCAAGCAACATATAGAATTAAAGCATAGGACAAACATAATATAAGTAACTCACTCAAATTAGCCAAGTGAATTTATTCGGACTCTAGACACCACTATATTTCTGGAAATCGCAAGCGTTTCATGTATTGATCTAAGTAATCCCAGCAGTTAGGCAATCCCTTTTCATATACGTCACATCAATGTACTATGGTGCCCCCTCGCTATTTGATGGTTTGACTCTATCCATCGTTGGTTACGATCAAATATCTCGTCCTCTCCCATTTTTTTATTTTTTATTTTTTTCAATTGAGACCCGCAGCTCCGCACTACCGTCCTTGACTTCATAATGATGATAAGGCGCTGGATAGGAGGATCGTCTTGATTTGGTAATTGATTTGTTGAGTTCACCTCCGCCATGTTTGAGATGTTGGTTGAATTGCTCCACTTGAGTATGTGCATGAATTTGTTGAGCTACTAGCATCTTCATTGGATTTCACCCTTAGAATTTGTAAGCGAATTGCACTTGATAATACGGATAGGCAGCTGTTTCAGCACCTCAATTCTTTCTTCTTTTTTTTTTTTTTTTTTTCATTTTCAATTTTCAACTTACACCATGCCGGTATACTTCCAACCGGACTTTATTGTGACTTCTGTTTCGACCTAACGAGATATTTTCACACATACCCCCAACTTCAAGGCCCCCCACACAATTCATATTGAGTTACGGCAACCACAAATACACATCAACAACGCAATAATCAAGAATTGACGCCCCACATATGAATCACAAAAGCACTAACATGTGTACCCTTGATCTCTAAATCAAATGATGACTAAAGAATTTAACCGAAACATAATTCATCAAAGCAATTCAAGCAAGTACTTTTAACATTTTAATTCAACTACCGGAAATTAATTGCAAAAAATTCAAAATTTAGCAATTTTCAGCACAATATTAATCTCAATAATAATATCAATAACCCACTCCCCCAAACTTAAACATTAGCTTGTCCTCAAGCGAACAGAAAGCAAGAACAAGCAAATAATAATTCATAAGGAAAGAGTAAGGGAAAAGAAATCACCCGGGGTATATGTCGAGGGGGGGTCTCGGTTCCGAACGATCTTTTTCGAAAATATGCCCAATCGTCCAAATCAACCAAGCTTAGTATCCCTTTAACTGCAAATATAAAAAAAATAATAATAAAAATAAAACTTGAAAAATAAAATAATGTAAACATTGGGTTGCCTCCCAACAAGTGCCTTTTCCTAACTTCGTCGGCTCGACGTGGTACCCCTCAACTCCATGGAGATTTCGGTGGAGGTCTCAAAGTGCATGGAGTGACAACGACCTCATCCTCCATAATTCGCATCCGTTTTGACGTTGGATGCTTAACCGGATCTTTCTGACTTTGTAGTGACCTCTTATAGGCATTAGCAAGAATGGTCTCATCTAGCACCACGAACGGAAGATCATTGGTCTCCTTCTCAAAAACATCGTCTCTCACGCAAGTCTCTTCTTCATCCTGCATCACCTGACACACGGTCCATGGTGGCACTGGCTTTGGTTCGGGTTCGGCTTCGACCTCGATAGGAGAAACGATAGAATAAGGAACATCATTTGTAGGCTCAGGCAGACTGTGATCAACACATGTCCTCCTCGTTTCTTCTTCCTCCATCTCATATTCGTCCTCTGATTCAAATGTCGGGTCCTCTGCATCATCGATTTTCCCACATATTGCAGCATGATAGCATTCACGTTCTCCATGTGTTCCTCAGTTTGAGAAGACAACCGTTTATCCAGTTGGCTTATGTGATCCGCCATTTGACTCAATTGAGATTCGAGCTTCTTGGTGTTCATCATCATGGCATCCATCATCTCTATGAGGACTAGGGACGGTACTTGTGCTTGGGGATGGTCATTATATTGTTTCGAGAAATTTTGTCCCCTTTGAAAATTTGGAGGGTGCCCCCACCTTGGCTCGTAAGGATCGTAGTTCCCCTCTTTCCATCTTCTAGGCCTCACTCCATAGGCGTTCGTTTCACGAATGGCTCGTAGCGTTGGGCAATCATCGATGACATGATCGAATGTATGGCAAAATCTCGATGAATTATCACGGTAACCGAATTGCTGAGAATTAGCCGCCATGTTTGAGATCAACTCCCTTACTGCTGTCGGTGTCCTATCCATGAGTGAGCCTCCGCTTGCTGCATCGATCATATTTCTATCTGTGGAACAGAGACCATCATAAAAGTATTGTATTAATAACTCCTCGCCAATTTGATGTTGTGGGCAACTAGCAACGAGTCTCTTGAAACGCTCCCAATACTCATGCAATGTCTCCCCTTGCGCTTGTCTTACTGCATAAATGTCCTTACACAAGCTCGCCACTCGTGAAGCGGGAAAATATCTCGGCAAAAACATCCTCTCTAACTCCATCCATGTGGTGATGGATCCAGGAGGCAAGTAATAAAGCCAATCTTTGGCTAGACCCTTCAATGAAAATGGAAACGCCCGTAATTTAATTTTGTCGTCCGTTACTCCGGCGGGCTTCATGCTTGTGCATATAACATGAAATTCCTTCAAGTGCTTGTGCGGGTCCTCGCCATCCAATCCATGGAACGCCGGCAAATGATAGATTAATCCGGATCTCAACTCGAAGTTAGCATCCTCCAAGGTTGGAAATGTGATGCAAAAATGTTGTTGCGGGAGATCCGGGTTTGCTAGCTCCTTCAACGTGCGTTCTCTCGCTCCTGCCATAGTCATAAAATCTAAAAAGAAAATTAATTAATTAATTTTTTTTTCTTCTTTTTTTTTAAAAACAAAAATAAAAAATAAAAAATATTAAAATACGTCAAATCATAATTTAAACGCGTCACTCCCCGGCAACGGCGCCAAAATTTGACCGCTCGTCGTTGAAGCGTCAAAAATAATATTTATAAAGTCCTCGACTTTCCTCTACTAACTAGTAGTAGTGGCAAGTAAGGGTCGATCCCACGAGGAGTGTGGTTAAATTATGATAGTTCATATTTTAATAAACAAATGAATGGGGGAGAAATTATAAATTAATCTAAGAAAACTAAATAAACAAAGAAAGCAATTAAATAACGAGGCAAATCAATAAAGCTTCCCAGTCCTAGTTCCATTTCCACCCTCGTTCCACTCGTTCAACCAACCACAAAATCATAATCCAATCATTATATGCGACTAAAAACCCTAAGTAACAATAAGCTCTGTTACTCGAATTCACCCTTACTGTGTACTCAATTAGAATAAGCTCTTTAATTGATTCTAATTATTGAATAACCTAGAATAAGCTCTCTAGGTTCAATCAAACAATAGCATGAATAATTAGGCAAATAGATTAATCTAGGCAATAAACGCATAAGCTCGGTTTATTCAACCTATGTTGTGTTACCCCTAATGATACGCAATCGTTAGTTGCTTCGGAGAAATAGTAATTACGACAATTACACGGGAAGCAATCCTATTTCTAGCAATTGATAACAAAATCCCTACTCTAGGTGATCAAGCTAAATTAAGAATCAAGCATCATGTCATGAATTTAGCACTCATGATATGTAAATAGAATAACATAAGCAACCGCATAAGAAGAACAAAGACAATATTGCATAAATTAATTAAAACGTAGTTTCACGAGGGTTTCAACATCCCTAGAACTAGATAAAACAATCTACTCACTCATGGAGTTCATAGAATAACAGGAAAATAAAGAAACAAGACATTATTCTAAAATAGGAAAGAGATAAGAAAGCTTAGATCTTGAATCTTGAGTCATCAATCTTCAAACTCTTTATGGATGGTTGAATTGGGTGTTTTGGACTCTTTTTGGTGTCTTGGAACCCTAGGATTGTGTACCAGCTCCTTTTTGACGAGTTTATATAGAAATCCTTTTTCTTGCCGCCCAAGATTCTCTCTAAAATAATTCTACCGGCCGGCGTCGACGGAGCGTCGACAAACGCGAACCAGCCCTCGGCGTCGACGCGCGTCACCCATCCGCGTCGTCCAGCGTGCGTCGTCCAGCGTGCGTCGACATCGTTGCTTCAGAGCATGAGCGTCGACGTAGCGTCGACTGACGCCCTTCCCATCTACGCTTCAGAACATGATCGTCGACTTAGCGTCGACTGCATGGGTCGACATCGACGCTTCAGAACATGAGCGTCGACTGACGCGAGCCAGCCTTCGGCGTCGACGCGCATCGCGTCGACTGATGCGGTCCATCCTCGGCATCGACGCGTCATCGACGCACCATCCTGATTCTTGAATTTTCTCTCCTCGATTCGTCAATCCTTATCTCTCAACTTCTTGTAAAACCTCATTCACTTATTATAGCACCAAATCCTGCAAAATAGAGAAGAAATATACAATTGGTGCTCCTCCATTCGTAATAGTAAATAAGCGAGAAATAAACATATATGAGAATATTAAGCACATACAAACATAGAGATTAAACTCTTAATTAAAGCACAATTTCTCGCTTATCAAATATAACATCATTTGAGATTCTCTATGTAACTAAGAGTTATTATCGAATTTAATTTAAATATTAAAATATTAGTAATAATTAATTAATTAATTAAAATTTGATACGGGTTGAGCATGTAACATGTATTGAATTTATTGACATATGTAAATATAAGATTATTAATGAATTTAATCTAAACATTAAAATAAAAGATTATTTAACAATAAAAACAATAGTTAATAAATAGTAACTAGCCATTTGTAGAAGACATGAGTTGAGAATACAATATCTTTTGAGTTTTTCTTATTTTTAGATTTAGAAACTCTATATTAATTATGAATATTTTTTTATAACCTTTTAATAAATCCCGTGTAACACACGGGTGTTAAACTAGTAATTCTAATACATTAAGGAGTTATGTTAAAATACACATAGTTCTATAATTTAGCTTCATAGAATCACATTAGAATCCAATGAAATCCATGAAATTATATCCATAGAATCTATACAATTCCATAAAATAAATATTCAATAAAATCCCATGGCATTCAATGTTGAGAACCACTCCCGTAGTTTTTTTGTTTTTTTTTTTCATTTGTACTATTAATGAATTGATGAGGTTTGATTATAACTAAATCTAATTACACAAATAGGGCTACATGCACACAAACATGTATAAGGAGTGTCTGCACATAAAATTCCCCTGAGTTTATTCTTATTTTATGGCTACTTTGCAAAGTATCTAAACTTTTATATTTTCATTATTTTTTTTTATAATYTTTGTATGTAACAAAATGTTAAATTATGGCATTTACAATATATTCCTAAGTTGTACATTTAGATTGCACACCTATTTATTTAAGAAATTAATAATAACTTTAAAGAACTAGAAATAGAAAACTTTGACCTGGTTATTTATTTTATTTTATTTTCAGTATTTATTTAATAATTATTTAGAAATATGTATTGCAAGTATAAAATAAAATTCACTTTTTGGTTTAGTGGTTGTAATGTCTTTCTCTAACCTTTAGGTTAGGTGTTCAAATCCCCCTTGCAAATTATATGTTATTGTTCTTCTCTTCTTTTTTTTTTTTTTTCTAAATAGGAACTTTTTAGTCATTTGGTATAACAAAAGTTGCTTTTTTATTTTCCCAATCTATTATATTTTTTTTTTGAGTCTTTTTAGCATAAGTAAATCGAAGTGACATTCTATTATCTTTTTTAAATTGATGTGGAATTTTAAAAATATAAATTAGTTAATTACAAATTATTGTCAAAATAAAATAATAGACAATACATTTTTTCTTAAAAGTTTTAAAAAATAAATACTATTTGTACTATTGAACGCATGTCATTCTATTTAAGGGTATGTCTTTAGACATTTATAAATTACAGTGGATACTTGTTGGTAATATATATTTAATTAGATCTATTACTTAATATAAAGTAATACACATAACACAATGATAGGCACGCTTAGTGGTTTGATGAGATCACTTGCTTAATATAAAGTAATACACACACACACACACACAAAAAAAAAAGCAAACTAAGTGGATTATTCATTACCTCATTTCATTAAAGTCTTTTACGCAAACAATTAAATGCCGAGTTTGACTCTCTGGTAGAATATTTTGGGTAATTATTATTATTATTATTATTATTATTATTATTATTATTATTATTATTATTATAAAATAAATAGAGAATTTATAATTATTTTGTAAATACTTATTTAGTAAATTTGGAAGTTAAAAAATCATCAAGAATACAAAACATACAAAATAAATTTGAAGATTTTATACAATTAGTTACAAAAAATATTAACAACTTCAAAATAAATATATAACATAAAAATCATAATTATTATGAAATGGCATAATATAATACAGAAAGAAATTATAAAATCATATAAGTAAAATATAAGAATCTGTAATTATTCTGAAATAAATAACACTTTATTATATTTTTATCTAATTTTAAAAGTATTTTGAATTTGATCTATATTTTAAAATAACACTTTAATTTTAATATTCTAAAGTTTATTTTTTTAAAATCAAATTTATTAAATAATTATGTAAATTTAAACAATGTTTATATTAATAATAATAAGTTAAATTAAAACTTAATAAAATAATCTAATAAACTATAAAAATTGAAAGAAAATATATCCCAAAAATTATTAATAAATCTAGAAACCGGAAGGAAACTAAAAAAACAAATCTAATTAATTATTTCATATTCTTTATAAAAATATATATGATTGAAATTATATAAAAAATATGAGAAATGAGGCAACAAAGACGAAAAAGTTGAAATAAATTAAATACATTCTATTAACTTAAATTAAATTTAAAAATAAAAAAATACTAAAATCAGAAATATTATAAAATAAAACTGGATATTCATATATTAAGTTAAATAACTATAATATTAATAAAAACAAAATCAAAATATTTATTAATTAAATAAAGATAATGAAAAAAATAAAAAACAAATATAAAATAAAGGTAAAAAGTCATTATCCAGTCAAATAAATATCAAAAATCTAATAACTATGTCATAAGTTTATTACAAATTCATAATTAAAAAATCAAAGAAGTGAGGCAATAAAGACAAAAAAAAAAGGAATCAGTTAAATAAATTCTATTTATTTAATTAATCAATTTTATTAGATATTTATTTAAGATTTAACTATAATTTAATTTCAAGTGTTTGAGATATATTTTATATTATTTTAATAACTTCTCTGATTTTCTTGAATCTTGTTTTAAAATTTTATTGAAAAAATATTTTTAATTAAATATAATTTTTATGTGACTTAATAACTTTTTGTAATTATATAACTTCATAAATTATGAGTATGATAAGTAACTTTATAACTTCATTTATCTATTAATTTTTTAATATTTATTATAAACTTTTATTTATGAAATACTTCTTATAATTTATTTATACAATCTATTATTTATTTTAACATATATTGAATTACCCTAATTTAAAATTACATATATTGATGAAGACTCCCACATAAGATATTTATTATATAATTTTTCTGATTCTAAGTTTATTTATTTAGTATTATATTATATTACTTAATATTTTTTCTACAACAGCCCTCCATTAGTTTCGTGGCCTAACAACTCTTTTTTTTTTTGGAATATTTATTTTATTTTTTTATTGGGTAGTTTTTTTATTGTATATTATTTTATGATATTTTAATTTTTTGTATTTTCCGTGCAATAATTATTTAAAATTTAATCACACATTACTATATTTTTATAGAATAATAATATTATAGAATATTTATTTATTATTTTTCATATTTATTTAACTGACTTTATAAATTAAGGACTTCGATTATTATTCTATAATATTTTTAAGTTTTTTTTAAAATTGATTAAATAATTATATTATTTCAACAATAGAATCTTTGAAAAAATTTGTAAAAACTTTAATCAATATTTTATAAAATTTCCTACTTTAAGTGTTGTGCTTATTAATATGAATTTAAATTATTYATTTTATCAAACATCAATGATTCAACTAGATTGAGAATGTTTTTTAAAAGACTAATAATTCAGGTAGCTTATAAAACTCCACTTGACATCTCAATTCAATCGTACATCATGGATAAAAATTATAATCAGAAATCAAAACCAAAGTTTATATGTCGAATCCTTTTTGGGTGACATTTAAGAATGAAGAAAAACAATGATATGGATAACATGGAAGTGTTTTTTGAAAATATTTTAACAAGGATAAAGATATTGGGGACTTCTGCGGTGCCGTGAAGGTACCATTCCCCACTTAATCAGAACCATTAGATCCAAAGTTGGTTATGGATAATGGTAAGATCAAGGGATGTAAATGCAGGAGGGTCGGGAGGTATGGTGCCTTCACGGCACCGTAGTCATTTCCAAAGATATTAGGGGAAAAAAATTTAGTATGTGTAGTATGAGTAAAAATCAGTGTTTTAAAACGCGTATCACTCAACACGTTGCGTTTTGATCCAAACATCGCCTAGCGTAATATCGTTGGGTATTACGTGAGTTATTTGAACACATTATTATAATATTAAGAAAATTATTATATATAATTTTTGAGTTATTTTAATATAAAAATAATTATTTTTTTTCTCGAAAATATAACTTAATATATAATCTCAACAAATAAAGTATAAGTTCCAACAAATATCAAACAAAAATTATAATTTATAAAATATAATAAAAAAATAATAAATAATATAGAATCCTCTGATAGTGTAAATAAAAAAAATAGTATGTAAAACCCAAGACACTATTTATATAGAAACACCAGTCAATTACATAGTATAAATAAAAAAATTGGTGCAAATAATTATTTAAATAATAATTTTGGTGTCAAATAATTATTTAAATAATAATTTTGGTGTCAAATAATTACTTTTACACAAATTTGTGTCAAATAATTACTTAAATACATTAATATTTCTTATCAGTTAATCTTGTCGCACACGAAAAGATAGGCGTGGTATCTAACAAAAGAAAAAGAAAAAGAAAAAAAATGCTAGGAAAAAGGGATGAAAAGAACAAAAAAAGATAAAAATGAAAAACGGTAGAAGTAGGTTCGGAAAAAAAAAAGGAAATAAATAATAATAAAAAAAATGCAGCAGAAACAGAAATAAGAAAAGGCAGACAGAGAGCCACGAGGAAGCAAAAACTCACATGCGTACACTTAATTAGTAATATAGTGTGGATTATATTATAACTTTTATGTTTTGCTTTTTATATATTATTTATTTAATTTTTTCTATAATTTATAAAATAGTTATTTAGAGTTTTTTTTTAATATATTTATGAAAAGACTATGTGGTAGTTTTGATTTATATAAGGTTAAGAGTAATTGTGATCAGACAAGCGTACAATTATATATTATTGGAAAAATTAATATCAAATAATAGTTGGTTAAATGGTTTGATTCGTACCTTGTTAACAATTGGTACTATACATTGTGGGTTCAAATCCCATTGGTTTTGTTTTGCGATTTTACTTTTTTATTGACATTACTTCTATTATATTTAAATTACACAAAGGTTCGGGAGCCAAAAAAATAATATTTGAAAGACAAGAGGTTTGAACCCACAATGTTTTATATTGATACATAGCCCTAACCACTCGACCACATGGTCCTAATGTTATATTTTATAAACAAAGAAATATACGTTCAAAAATAAATTTAATCTTTCTTTTAACCCTACATAACTTACTAGAAATTCATTTTTTAAGCTTAATACAAAAGTTAATACTTCCCATAAATATAAAATAAACTCTAGATAACTATTTAATAAATAAAAGAGCAAAAAAACAAAAAAAAAAAACTAAAACCAAAATATAAAATGTTATAATATAATACTAAATAAACCTCAAAACTTAAAATCAGAAAAAAAAAAATACCAAATAATATTTTAAATTTATATATTTATAAGATAAACTTGTAAAATAAAAAACTTAAAAATATTCTAGAATAATAATATAAGCCTTTAAATATTATAGAGCAAGTTAAAATAATACTTAATCATTAAATAATCACTGGATGTATTTTTAAAAATGAGAAATATAATAGAAACATATAAAATAAATAATCAAAATAAAACTAGATAATAATATAATAAAGTGCTGATTAAGCTTGCTAAAATAAATATTCTACACACAAAAAAAAGTGTTTCACAAAAAGAGGATTTTGGTAAAGAGATTAAACCGAGAACTTTTGTAGACAAATATAAAATAATATTATAATACGATAATAAATAAATTTCAAAAACTTGAAATCAGAAGAAAAAAATAATAATCTATTATTTAAAATCATAAACTTATTTAATCAATTTTAAAACTAAGAAACTTTTAGAAATATTATATAATAATATTTTTTGTCGTTAAAAACTACTCCCTCCGGTTCAATATATAAGTCGTTTAGGATTAAAACACATATTAAGAAATGTATATAAAAGACTAATTTGTCCATTTTAATACTGCGTTTCTCTCTACTCTCACGCTCATAAATTTCCAGTTTTTTTAACTTTTCATCTTTAAGCAAAAAAAACAATCTTTCCAAATTTTCAAATTTCGAGGCTAACCTTCTTCCCAAATTTCAAATTTGGAGCAACGATATGTTAAAAAATTCATCCATTATATTCAAATTTGGAGCCAACGATATGTTAAAATTTCATCCATTATTCAAAATTTTCAATAGAGCCAAAAATATAATTTGGAGCCAACGATATGTTAAAATTTCATCCATTATTCAAAATTTTCAATAGAGCCAAAAATAATAAAAAAAATATTGTTTGTGACAAACTAAGATAAAAGGTTTTAAGCACAGTGTAAATAAAAATAATAACCAACTACGAGAAAAGGATTTCATCTCAACTACAAATTCAATTAATTTATAAGTGTTTTTGATGAATATTTCAAAAAAATAAATGAACCATATTTTTCTAAAAAAAAGAACAATATTTTTTATGAATATTCTAAAAACAACAAAGAACCATATTTTGATGAATATTCTACAAATAAAATGAACCATAAGTCTTTTTGATGAATATTAAAAAAAAAAACATATAAATATACATGTACCCATAAGTTTTAGGCTAAGAAAAAGAAATGGCGATAGATGTAATATGGAGAAGTGGAGGTGGTTGATCAGATAAAGTAATGGCGGTAGATGTAACATGTGGAAGTGGAAGTGATTGATTAGATATATTTATTTATAAAGATGAGAGATGAAGGGTACTTGTGGAAATAAATAAAATTTTTAATTAAAACGACATTTAATTGAAATAGATTTTAGATGCTAAAATGTCATATAAATAGAACCAGGGGGAGTATAAAGTTAGTTAAATAAACATAGAAAAATAAATATTTAATGGTGAATAATAAGTTGAATAATACTTACATAAAAAATTATAGTAATACCAAATGTCATCACCATTTTTTTATCAAGTTGTTATTGAAAAATCCACATCCTAAATCTTGATGTGAATGAAAAATTCATATTTGTCATCACCAAATAAGACTTTATTTTCAAAATAATGTTGTCACTGATTTTCTTGAAACCGTGATAAAATATGGTGCTGTCATGAAAAGAAACTTATCGTGACACTGGATGTCGTCACCATTTTTCATGGAAATATTAATTACAAAATATAGTGTTGTCACGAATAAAAACTTGTTGCGACACCAAATACCGTCACAATTTATTACTAGTTTGTCGCTAAAAGGTTCTCTCCTACCCATTTTTTTCGTCATTCCATTATTGTGACAAAATCCATTTAATCGTCATCAAATATGCGATTTAGTGACAAAAAATTAAATCGGTATGACAAAAATAAATATTGTCGTCAAAATGTATTTTTTAATGACAAAATTAAAATTCGTCACTATTGATTAACATATTATGACAAATTTTTATGCGTGGAAAAAAAATCATCACTAAACATCAGATTTCTTGTAGTGTGTGTAGTTCTTGGACCTCTGTGGCTTGATAGGCTGGATATGAACGTTGGCATGGTCCTTGTTTCTTGTCTTCATGTGTGACTCATGGTTTGCTGCAGCTGTTCTTATCTTTTCATGGCCCCTCAATTCGAGCGAGGACTTAGAAACCACAGTCAGTTTGTTTCTCAGATGAGTGAAGAATTGCCCAGTCAGTGGTTTTATCAAAGTGTCAGCTATTTGATCAAGTGAAGGCACATAATGTACTGCAATACTTTTGTTGGTTACCTTTTCCCGGACAAAATAGATGTCAATCTCAAAATGCTTGCTCCTTGGATGATTTACTGGATTTGTCGACAATGCTATAGCTCCTTGGTTATCTACCCAAACAATAGGGATTTTAAATTCACAGGCCTTCAACTCTCTGAGTAAAGATTGCAGCCAGATTACATCACACAGTTGAAGCCAAGCTTCTATATTCTGCTTCTGTGCTTCTTTTTAATACAGTTGGCTGCTTCTTGGAGTTCCATGAAATCAAATTGTTTCCTAAGAATATGCAAAAACCAGAGGTGGACCTCCTATCATCCAAATCAGAAGCCCGGTCTGAATCTGAATAGGCTGTGACTTGCATTTTTTCATATTTCTTAATCACAAGTCCATGATCAAGGGTTCCTGCCAAGTATCTCAAAATTCTTTTTACAACTTTCCAATGATTGTTAAAGGGATTGTGCATGTATTGACTTACCTTATTGACACTAAACATATGTCAGTCCTTGTGAGTGTAGCATATTGCAGAGCACCTACAATTTCCTATATTGGTACTGACTTTCAATTGGATTCCCTTTAGTTTTGGACAAATTAGGATTGCTGATCATTGGTGAAGGCTGAGGCTTTGCTCTAGGCATTCCGGCCCTATTTAAAACCTCTTCAAGGTATTTTCTTTGACTCAAATGCAAAACATTGCCAATTCTTTTGACTTCAATTCCCAGAAAGTAGTTCAGGGTACCTAAATCCTTAAATGAGAAATTTTGACTAAGCAATATAATCAGTTCCTCCACCTCAGCATTGTTGCTCCCTGTGATGATGATGTCATCTACATATGTGGCAATGAGAATACAGGTTCCATTTATGTGTCTGATAAAAAGAGAACTGTCTGACTTTGAGGCATTGAAACCAAGGGAAGTTAGGACTTTACCAAGCTTAATGGACCATGCTCTGGAGGCTTGTTTTAGGCCATATAGTTATTTTTGTAGTTTGCAACACAATCTCTCTCCAGTGATTACCTCAAATCCCTTTGGCTGTTCCATGTATAATTCAGTATCAAGATCACCATTTAGGAATGCATTGTCAATGTCCAACTGCCTCATGACCCATCCTTGACTGAAAGCAATGGACAGCACAACTCTTAAAGTAGTTGGCTTAATCACAGGGCTGAAAGTATCTGTGTAGTCCAATCCTGGCATTTGAGTGTAACCCTTTGCAACCAATCTTGCTTTGTGTCTGGATATGGTTCCATCTGAGTTTCTTTTCAGTTTGTAAATCCATTTGCAAGCAATCAGTTCCTTATCTGCAGGTAAAGGGTTTAGTGTCCAAGTGTTGTTTTTAATCAGGGCATCATACTCTCTTTTAATTGCATTTCTCCATTATTGAATATGAATTGCCTCTTAAACTGTCTTTGGTTCCTCATGACATCTTTTCCCTGTGTTGTAGGCCTTAGGTTTAAAGATTCCAGCCTTTCCTCTTGTCTGCATTGGATGTCTGTTCTCTGTCCTTCTCTATTCAGGGTTAGCAATAATACATGTATCAAAGTTCTCAATAGGCAATTCAACAATTAATTCACCACTGTTTATTGGTTGAGTATGTCTAGAGGAACCATGAGAGTTGTTGAGTATTGGGGTTTTATAGAGTAGAGATTTGTTTGGGCTGGTGTCTTGGTTAAGTGGAGAGTAAGGTGTTGGGATTTGATGGTACCGTAGCGCAGCAGAAAACAAAATTTTTTATAAATTAAATTAATTCAATCGAATTCAATTGACGACGGCCCAATTTTAGATTTTATAATCAATTAATTCAAACAATATTTTAATTGCTTTTAATAAATAGAAACAATTTAATTTTCTCAAAATCGAATAAGCATGATCGGTTTCTATTTAATATATAAATAATATATATAACAATTATATATATATTAATGTATTAATTAAATCTACAATTATATATATATTATGTACATATAAACAATTTATATATATATATATAATATATATATATATATATATAATAATATATATTATATAAACAACATCATATATGCATGCAAATACATTCACAAACATCATACACAACACACACGTGTAAATCTCATACACAGCACACACATGTATATATATATATATATATATATATATATATATATATATATATATATATATATATATATATATATATATATATATATATATATATTTCATATTAACAATCACAGCAACACACACACACATATATATATGAACATGAACCAGCTATTATACCTCGCCACGGAGGAGGAGCGATGCGACGGCGGCGAAGCGGTCGGAAGTCCGACGATGAAGCGGCAACAAGTAGCCCGGCTTGTGGCGATGAGGAATTCCGGCGCGGAGCAGCAGCGCTCGGCTTGGCGTCACAGCAGCACGGCAGGTGGTTTCGGCGCGAGACGGCGCGGTGTTGCTTATGCCAGAGACGACGGGGCTGTCAGAGACGCTGTCGGGGCGGCTGGTTCCGGTGCGGCTGTGACGACGGCCTGGTTCCGGTTTGGCTGCGACGCGGAGGTGGTAGCGCGGTCCGGCGAGCGTTTGGACGGCTCCGGCAAATCGGTGTCACACACCGTATCACCCGACGTACTCGCAACGACGCACTAGTCTCGTCGTGA
>BMAC01000460.1:515225-529315 GCA_014905375.1 Phtheirospermum japonicum
CCTTTCCTCTTGTCTGCATTGGATGTCTGTTCTCTGTCCTTCTCTAATTCAGGTTAGCAATAATACATGTATCAAAGTTCTCAATAGGCAATTCAACAATTAATTCACCACTGTTTATTGGTTGAGTATGTCTAGAGGAACCATGAGAGTTGTTGAGTATTGGGGTTTTATAGAGTAGAGATTTGTTTGGGCTGGTGTCTTGGTTAAGTGGAGAGTAAGGTGTTGGGATTTGATTGGTACCGTAGCGCAGCAGAAAACAAAATTTTTTATAAATTAAATTAATTCAATCGAATTCAATTGACGACGGCCCAATTTTAGATTTTATAATCAATTAATTCAAACAATATTTTAATTGCTTTTAATAAATAGAAACAATTTAATTTTCTCAAAATCGAATAAGCATGATCGGTTTCTATTTAATATATAAATAATATATATAACAATTATATATATATTAATGTATTAATTAAATCTACAATTATATATATATTATGTACATATAAACAATTTATATATATATATATATATATATATATATTATATATAATAATATATATTATATAAACAACATCATATATGCATGCAAATACATTCACAAACATCATAGCACAACACACACGTGTAAATCTCATACACAGCACACACATGTATTTTATATATATATATATATATATATATACTATATATATATATATATATATAATATATATATAATATATATATATATATATATATATATATTTCATATTAACAATCACAGCAACACACACACACATATATATATGGAACATGAACCAGCTATTATACCTCGCCACGGAGGAGGAGCGATGCGACGGCGGCGAAGCGGTCGGAAGTCCGACGATGAAGCGGCAACAAGTAGCCCGGCTTGTGGCGATGAGGAATTCCGGCGCGGAGCAGCAGCGCTCGGCTTGGCGTCACAGCAGCACGGCAGGTGGTTTCGGCGCGAGACGGCGCGGTGTTGCTTATGCCAGAGACGACGGGGCTGTCAGAGACGCTGTCGGGGCGGCTGGTTCCGGTGCGGCTGTGACGACGGCCTGGTTCCGGTTTGGCTGCGACGCGGAGGTGGTAGCGCGGTCCGGCGAGCGTTTGGACGGCTCCGGCAAATCGGTGTCACACACCGTATCACCCGACGTACTCGCAACGACGCACTAGTCTCGTCGTGAGATTGAAAACGACGGAGAATAACGAGAACCGAACGCTTCGGTGTGGCGGCGGCCGACGGCAAGCGGCGGCGAATGCCGGATGTGGACGGCGGTGGGAGAAGAGTTGGTGGCTAGGGTTTTTGTTCTCTTCCGAAAATAGTTTTGTTTTGTTGTTGGTGTGTTTTCTTGTGAAACCCGTCTCAACCTTTTCCTTTATATTTT
Organism: Phtheirospermum japonicum; assembly: GCA_014905375.1. Taxonomy (NCBI): domain Eukaryota; kingdom Viridiplantae; phylum Streptophyta; class Magnoliopsida; order Lamiales; family Orobanchaceae; genus Phtheirospermum; species Phtheirospermum japonicum. The sequence continues at coordinate 516,611 of BMAC01000460.1, forward strand.
CATTTTCATTTTTTTAATTAAAGAGCAATCCCAACTCTTAATGGGCTCATAGTGGTGTCCAAATTAAAAATTAAAAACAAGTCCAAGTCTTTTAATTAAATAAACAAACCGGCCCAACAGCTTTAATGGCTTATTGGGTCGACCCAATTTTAAATTAAAAACCCCATTGGAATCAAATCATTTCTCACAAACGATAATTCCGAAAAATATAACAATTATATTTTCGCGTCCAAAATAACTTTCTCGTATTTTTCTCAATTCATAATCACAATTATGAACCTTAGATTCAATCATATTGATATCTAACTATGCTAAAATTAACAATTAATTTCTAGCTATCGTTTTCAATAATCAGGAAACACGTGGTGTGACCCTCAATGGTTCAGGTGTAAGCTAGCCGTGGGTTCACAACACATTGTGATTCGAACAACACATTGTTCTTATATGAACTCGTCCCTTAGAGTCCCTGATTAAATAAAACTCATTTTACTTAATCACTGGTCAAACCAGAACCCAACGAATTATGAGAGGCGCCTAGCAACTACGCATCATAATTCCCTAGATACAAATGAAGTGCCTGCAAGAACCTTGTGATATAGCTTATATGTACAGTACGATCCCTTCGCGATCTATGTCCCGATTGAACAAGAGGTATTGGTTCATCGAGACCTCTTTCTAGTTCAATAACTGTGTGTACGTTCTAGGTTCAAGATAATCCGTTCGTGTGTGACTTAGAGAAACACATTTCTCTAAACACCCCACTATCAGCTCTGGCCAGAGACTCCGAGGATTTATCAACCATCAGAACACACAGGACATCCATGACTTATCATGCGTCCGAATCCCCTACTACCATGCACAGACTTCCCACTAGATTCCCGACTATGTGAACGTTGCCCCTTTTGATTGGCCTCCAAAGAGACACAGAGACAGGTCACAACATAGCCTGTCCTCTAGTGAAGTCACGGTGAGGTCTGGGTCTTAAGGATTAATGTTGTACGCTATACCATAGAAATCATCTACTCGATGAGTGGGAACCACTTAGAGATTTCTAGATGAGGGAGTTCGGTGAACTCATCTTATGAGCACCTACTTATGTATGTCGATATCCAGACACCGTGACCGATGAGACGCGGTCCACATACACTAAGTACTAGTCTTTATGGGAAAGGCCTGTATCCTCATTATGGCGTAACCCCTTGACTAGGAACAAGTTCGACGAGTTACATTACGTGCTGAATTATCTCACGGTTCTGCTAGACCAATCCACCGTAATAAAGTAACTTCATCAGGACCATACCTATGCAACTAGCATGGGATAAAAGATATGGAATGCCAATAAGTATAAAAGATATTATTACGAATAAAAACCGATTGTTTTACAAGAGAATGGTCAGACCACAGCCACAAGTTGGCTTGTTGGTCACCTTATTCTAACGTAAGGTGCAAGAGAAGCATGATGCCTTGAATCATGGTTGTTCATATGTTGATCTTTAATCAAGGGGGGTGCAATCATTGACTGTCTGATGTCTGTGTCTATGATGATAGGTTTTTCTTTGGAAAAGGAAAACTTTTCTTCAACAAAGATCACATGTCTAGTGATCAGCATTTTTTTGTTTGGTAAGAGAACCTTGTATCCCTTGAATTGTGAACTGTAGCCAATGAATGTGCTAGGTTCACTTCTGAATTCCAGCTTGTGCATGTTGTAAGGTCTGAGGAATGGATAACATAAACATCCAAAGACCTTTAGATGTGAGTAGCTTGGTTTCTGACCGGTTAGGACTTCAAAAGGGGTTTTGAAATTGAGGAGTTTAGAAGGTGTTATATTGATAAGGTATGTGGCAGTGGTGAAAGCATCATCCCAGTGTGTTTGAGGCATTTTGGACTTGGAAAGTAGGTTAGGGCAACTTCTACAATGTGTTTGTGCTTCCTCTCTGCCAATCCATTTTGTTCTGGAGTGTAGGGACAGGAAATTCTATGAATGATTCCACTATGTTCAAGGCATTCTCTCAAAGGTTTGAATTCAGTCCCTCCATCACTCTGCAATATTGTGATCCTTCTGTTGTATTGATTCTCCACCAAGTTTTTGAAGTGATTAAAGGCATTAATGGTTTCAGATTTGGCCTTTAACAAGTACAACCAGGTGTATCTTGTCTTATGATCAACAAAGCTTACATAGTAGATATATCCATTGGTAGACTTGATTGGAGAAGTTCCCTAAGTGTCAGAGTGAATTAGATCAAGAACATCATAGTTGTCAGAACAATAATTAGTAAAAGGGAGCTTGTGATATTTAGCTTGTAAGCAAGAATTGCATAACTGATCATTGTCATTATAGAAAGGAACATTAAAATTTTCAAGAGCCTTCTTGACAATCTCATAAGAGGGATGTCCTAATCTAGAGTGCCACAATTCTAAACTATCTTTAGTTTTTGGCTCTAACATAATTAAAAATAGTAGGATGTCTTGGATGGTGTGAGGATGGCTGGCTGGAAATGTGATGAGTTGGTAGATTGTGTTTTGGAAAGTTGAAGTAGTAGAGGCCTTTCTCAAGATTCCCTTTGAGAAGAATTTTCTTGGTTGACAGATCCTTCACAAGACAAAATTCAGGGTGAAATTCAAAAAAGACCTTATTGTCCTTTGCAAACCGTGAAACACTTAGAAGATTTTTGCTTATTTTTGGAACATGTCGAAGGTCCTTAAGGATGAATATGTGGGAATTTAGTGGTGACTTAATAGAAGAATTACCATAGTGAGAAATTTGAATACCTGAACCATTTGCTAGTTGAACTCTGTCTGTTCCTTCATACTCAGATGTAGACGTGTCCAGACGGTTTGAACCGCCAGTTTGGTTTCGGCAAAAACCTCGAACCGGAACCGAACCGTAAAACCGGACGGTTTGCGGCGGTTTGCAAACCGCCGGTTCACGGTTTGGTCCCGGTTCGGTTTGGCCGGTTTTACCGTTTTTTTTTAAATTTTAACTCAGTCGATTGTCTGCTTCGCCCAAAATTGCCAAACATTCTATTCTCCAGTCAATTTGGAGAGAACTAGTAGATCGACTGAAAATCCAGTCGATCGACTGACCAATCTAGTCGATCAACTGGTCAAATAAAAAAAAATTGAAGTTAAAATAAAAAAAATTATATTAGAAGAGTTTTAATAAATTCAAAAAAGAAAATTAAAAAGAAATTGGACTTGAACTATTTTCAAATATTTAAAGTTAAAATTTGAGATTTTAATTTCAAATAATTGAAGATAGTTGCCTACGTATCCCTTATCTTGAGAATCAAAGTCCACGTAGTTCTCACTTACCTTGCTTACCTTGGAATCGGAAGTGGTGGTGCGGGGGGTACCATACTCATCCATTTACTGACTCGTTGATAGATCCCGTAGTATCATAATACGTCTCTCTCTCTTCATCTTCACTAAGAACGTTTTTTTGTTTCCGTCGATCGGCGTTGACCCAATCATGTAATAACATTTGACACTCGAGATTTTAAGGTGTAAGTTTGGATCTCCGGTCGTCCAGCATGTACCCCCCTTCACTAAATGCTTGTTCGACTTAAACGGTTGATACGGGAACGGCCAATATCTCCCTCGCAATGATGTTAACAACTGGATAAAATGATTTCCTCGATGCCCACCAATTCAAAATATCAAACTCGCTATCGGCTTCATTTTCTCCCAATGTTCTATTGATTCGAGCTTTTGTGTGTGCCTACTTTATAAATAATTGTCAAAAATTTAATAGCTCGCCCGCAAGAGAACGGGATCGGGTGTAGGTTGGCAAGCTTAACTCGAGTCATCTCTCAAGGACTGACGTTCGGAATTTTTAATGTTTGTTTAATCACAATATTTAACACGAGAACTTGTATAAATTTAGTTTTTGAGATTATCAACTACTAATAAATTTAAAAGCATCAACTAAGTATTTTAAACTAACTAATTTATTCTAATTAATTAACTAAAGCTTCAAACTAAATTATCTAAGAATTATTAAACTAGGATTTTTTTTAAAGCAAATAAATTCTAAATTAATTATCTAGCATGCATCAAACTACTATGAACTAAACCTAACATATGACTTCTCAAGAACAATAAGATCAATCTCAAAATTCTCAAGCAATAACATAGCAATAACCAATTATCAACTAATTATCAAAACTAAAGCAATAATTAAATTAATCATGAACAAATCATCACCAAGCATGAACACGAGAATAAACGCGGTGACTAATTAATATTAAAGATAAAATTCTAAGGTTCAAAATCTCAGCGATTCAATGGTTCAAACGATTCGAAATAAATTAACGAAACTAGAAACTCAAACGAAATAATTAAACATAAATTATCTAGAATTAAACTAAGAATAACTAGAGTTTAGAGAACTTATTACGTAGCTAAAGGTGCTGAAATTTCTCCACGAATACGGGTTGTTGGTGGTTGCTCTTCGTCGAAAAATCGGAACTTGAACGAACGTCTTCGTCTTGGTGCTTCGGATCTTGAATCTTCGACGTAGATCTTTAAAATATGTTGTAGGGTGTTGAAAATAGGTTTCTGAACCCTAGGTAAGTGTCTTGGGTCGTGGTTGTGTATTTAATCCGAAATATGAAGGGTTTATATAGTTATTTTATGACTTAGCGCACGAGAAACCCTAAAATCCAAATTATGGGCCGTCACGTCGACGGTGCGTCGAATGATGCGTGCCGGTGCTCGGCGTCGCTACTGCCTGGGTGTGCGCGTCGGCTGGGTGGGTGCGTCGACTGACGCGGTCATGGATCGACGCCTCAGAGAATTGCGTCGATTGACGCTCCTTCAGTCGACGCTTCAGCAAGTTGCGTCGACTGACGCTCCTTCAGTCGACGCTTCAACAAGTTGCGTCGATGGTGCGTCGGCCCTGCGTCGACTGACGCGGATCATGGCTCGCATCGACAGAGCGTCGACGCTCGCGTCAGTCGATGCGACAGAGCGTCTTCCTCAGTTTCTCTATCTTTTTGCTACTAGTTCACCGGAAAGCTTGTTCTTCTATTCTTGAACATCGAACTTCGTCTTTTACGTGCTAAACTCTTCCGGTTACTTAGCTGTAAAGTGAAAAATCACAAATAATCACTTATTTGCATCAATTACGATTAAAATATGAAAAATAAGTCGGAACTATAAAAATACGAAATTAAGCTTAAACATCCAACTTATACCAAAAACAAATAGAAAAACGAACTAAAAAGCTAATAAAAATAAGGACAAATCTACTCTAATCATCCATACTCAAAAGCCGTTGTTAGATAAGTTTCAAGTTCTCGATAAGGATTAGAACCAAATGAATAACCCGAATGCCCCATTCGTGACTTTTTTGTTTCAGAAAATTTTGAAATCCCTCAATTTCATCGTCGGCGTCACCACTTCTACTATGATTACCACTTCTAGTAGAAGTTTGTCGCCCGGAACTCATAGGAAGAGGACCATCAAAATTTATACTATATTCTTTAAACATATCATATAAAGACTTTTTAACATTTTGAATAATATTTTCAATGGAAGGATATTCATACTCTTCAAACGGCAATAAATCATCATAATAACTATTAAGATAAAATTCTAAACCACTTTCTCTATTATTAGGATCTAATAATGTAGCAACTAAAAATATACTTGGAATGTAATGAAATCACTTCAACCATTTTCGTTTCATAGAAATAACACATTCTTCCAATCGTTCATTTTTCATGCACTCCTTAAAGACGAATGCAATTTTAACACGATTTTCAACAACAAGGTGAGAAGTAGGATAATAAACACCAAAAAATAAATTAGTAATATCATTAAACACCTTTAAAACATTTTTCAAATAATTACACGTAGACCATTGGTTTGTATATAACATAATTCCGGTTTCTTGTTGGGCAAAGAACCAACACAAAACCTCTCTATACGAATATGTATCTTTCAATAATTTATATGTAGAGTTCCAACGAGTAGGCTCATCAGTTGAAAAAATTTCAAGTTCAAACCCGTTTTCCCTACAAAATCTTGCCCATTTTCGTTGCTAAGACTTATTTCTATGAATACACGTGACCGCCGCTTTAATTGGAGAAAGTTCATTTTTTAATACATTCAAACCATCTTGAGCACACAAATTCAAAATATGGCATATGCATCTAATATGAAAAAACAAGCCACCAATAGATGGTTTACAAATACTAATAAGCTCATTAACACTCGCCGTAGTAGAAGTTGCATTATCAAATGAAATAGAAAGTATTTTTTTCAACTAACCCATATTCTTGACAAATCAAATGAATTAATTGACAAATATTATGTGCATTGTGAGGAGCTTTAAAATCTCTCTATGCAAGCAAACATTTTTGTAAAGTACATGAATTATCAACCCAATGACATGTAACACCCATGTAAGAGTTTCGTTCCCAATGATCACTCCAAACATCCGAGCAAATTGAAACTTTGTTTGGTAAACTAACAAATTCATTACATAAGTTTAACTTATATTCACCAACAACTTTTTTAATATCACGAGTAAGGGTAGAGCGTGAGACTCTCGTACTCGAGGGATTAAAAGAAAGTTGGGTGAAATTTTCATATAAATCATCATTGGCAAAGTTAAAAGGAAGTGATCTAGAAGAAACAAATTTTGCTAATTCCTTTCTATGAGTATTGTCGGAATATGTAAATAAAGAAGAGGAGTTCGTACTTACTTGTCCTCCTTGTAGTTGCGTTTGAGTCCTATCGATGCCGACTTTGTCAGGGTGTTTGTTGTTGAGATGGTTGTGTATATTCCCATATCCTCCTCCTTCTAGAAATTGGTAAGATGATGTACAATAGTTGCAAGTGACACGGTACCTCCTTTTTCGTTTTTTGCCGTCTTCCGGAGGTGGCTCGTTTGCGGGTGGAGGGATTTCGATTTTTTGAAAATGTTTCTTGAAAATGTCGGATTTTAACTCTGTTGTTGCCCGAGAATGAGTTTTTGGATTTCTTGGAGGAGGCAATTCATCCTCCTCTTCAATGGGCGGCACATCTTTGCCGGCAAAGGCGGCGGCGGCTCGATAAGTTTGATCAATGTCGGTATCACTTCAATCTTCGTCAATTTCGATGCGATTGGGATTGTAGTCACCGACCGAAGGAGTGTTGCCTTGTGATAAGCCGATGGGATGGACATTGGCGTCGTCATCGAGTGCTATACTCTTCCCTTATTGGAATGACGGGAACGAGAAGAACCTCTACGACTTGACATTTTTTTTAGAAGTTAATATTAATACAAAAAAGTAAGAAAGAGTAGTAGTGGGCTAAAGTAGTAGAATTATAACTAGAAAGTACGAAATATACTTGGAATTATAACACTAAACTTAAATAAGTTTAGTTTAGAAGAGTTAGGAAGGCTTGGTAATAATTAAATAATCTTGAGAATTACAAAACTTGCAAAGAGGGATAATGTAGAATAGAGAGATCATAGAAGATGAGAGATTGGTGTGAGAGAAATGAGTTGGGAATGGGGGGTATTTATAGGAGTGAAAAAATAAAAAAAGGCGGATAAACCGTCGGTTTTGGACCAAACCGGCCGGTTTCGAGTCGAACCGGCGATTTGAATCAACGGTCACTTGATCTCGACCATTGATTATCAACGTTCACAAGATCAAGACCGTTGATTTCAAATGGCTCGCTGGCGACTCAGTCGAGCGGTCGACTGGCAGTCGATCGACTGGATTTTTTTATTTTTTTTATTCTCTAACCGGCGGTTTGAACTGCCGATTTACGATTTCGGGTATGGGGAAATCGGAACCTGCCCGCCTTAATGGAGGTTGCGGTTCCAGTTGCGATTCGAACCATGGTCAACGGTTTCCGCAATCTATGACCATCGATTTAAACCGGCGGTTCGTTCGGTTTGGCCAAACCGGTGGGCACCTCTACTCAGATGCCATGTTGAGGTTGCTGAGATCATAGGTGACATGGTTGGTGGCCCCTTAATCTGGATACCACCAAGATTCACCAGATGTTTCTTCATTTCCACATTGGTTAGGTGAGCTGTTGTGTTCTGAAAATTCCCTTTGCTTGAGCTCTGGTTGTTCCAGCTTGGAGGTGAGTAGCTTTCATCAAATCTTTGATAACACACATCAGCAGTGTGGTTTGAGAGATCACACACTGGACATCTTGGTTTGTTGTTGGTGTATCTGCCACCCCTTCCTCTAAAGTTGGAATATCCTCCAAATTTCCTCTTCCTCCTCTAGTGGAGCCATTAAATTGTCTGCCTCCTCTGCCTCTATAAGAATTGGTTGAGAATTTTGACCTTCCTCTGTAGTAATGTCCTTGACCTTACTGAGCATGATTAATGGATGGTAAAGATTCTTCAGTGTTGATGTGAGATTAACCAATGCCTTCAAGTCTGCTTTCAAAGCTAGTCAATAATGCTTGAACCTCTCTTAAGCCACATGGTGGCACTCTACAGCTTATACCAACCATTACAGGGTTGTATTCATTCCCTAGACCACCTGGGATTGTCATGCTTTGTTCTTGTTCACTGATCTGTTGTCCCGCAGCTCTTAGGAGATCACAATATTGCTTGATCTTGTTCAAATAGTCTCTCATACTCAAATTCCCCTTTTTGACAGTGCTAAGTTGATATTTGTAATCCATGATCTTAGCAGTAGATTCTTGAGCAAAACTGACTTCAAGATTTTCCCAAATCTCCTTGGATGTAGTCAAGCCCACAGTTGAAATAAGCAGATTTTCTGATAATGAGGACAACAGCCATGAAGCAAGCAGTTGATCTTGTTTTTTCCATAAGGAATATGCTGGATCAAGGTCATCAGATGTGCCTAGAGTGAACATTATTGGAAGATATTGCTTTCCATTGAGGTATCCCTCTAAACCATAGCCTCGGACAGCTGCTAAAATTTGTTGTTTCTAGATCAAGTAGTTGTTTTCATTAAGTTTGGTAGTGATTAATTGACACTGCGGTTGAATTATTTGGCTTTGTTCTTGTGTGTGGCCTGATGTAGCTGCAGATGAAGTAGACATCTTTATGAGAAAAAGGTGAGGCTTTTATTGTAGAGAGGCATATGAAAGGGACGGCACAGAGACAAGAGGTTACCCTGCAGCTCTGATACCATAAATAAAAAGCTGCTTAAACATGAAAAGAGAAAATAGTAAAAGCTGCAAAATTGTTGTATTGGGGTTTGAACTTTTTAGATGCTTGTTTCATTTTCTTTCTCAATGATTACAATAGGAATTCTCACAATGCATATATAGGCCAGACTAGGAATCAAAGGCGGATTTACTTGGGGCCTGGGTAGCACAGGCCCCCCCAAAATTCTCCAATATATATATATATATATATATATATATATATATATATATATACATATATATATATATATATATATATATATATTTTCACCATTAAAAAAAGTTATTCATTAGAAAAAAATAATTTATTCCCTCTTTAGTTTCAATAATAAGAAAAAAGCCTATTAATTTCTACATTAGCTAATTTTGCTATTTGAATTTTCAAATGTTAATCATTAATTATTTAGACCAAGTGATGTATAATGAATTTTTTGATGATACTTTACGAAAATTTAGCTTAAATGTTAATGGTTCTTTTTTTATCATCAACGTAAATTTGAAAAAAAATTAATATTTATACCAATTGTTGGAAATGCTTTATTGGTTTTAGCATTTGCTCGCTTAAAAATTTATTTGTGGACATGTTAAGTAAAGAAATAACTATTATTATTTGTATTTTACTCACTTAAATTGTAGTCATTATTTGGTTTTAGAAATAATAATAGTATTATGATTTGTTTAATTAGTCTTCTTTAATTTGTACAAAGAGAAGCATTAAACTTTTCGAAAAGTATAATTTCTTTTGAAATTAGTGTTACTTCGACGATGACAAGTATAAAAAAGTTATTCTTCAAAATAACATACGTAAAATATTGTGTAATAACACGAGATATCAAATATTCCATAATGTTTTAGTTACATATCTAAGAAAAAGGAATATATTTTATTATTAGCATGATGCAACTGTAATAAATCGACGAGAACTAGTAATATGTTTTTTTGAATCCTTATTAAAACTTATCATTGTTATATAATATGATAATTTTTTGAGTATTTTTTAAATGATTACGTTGGTGCCCCTCCAAATTTTGTTTTCTGTATCCGCCTCTGCTAGGAACTATTTAGAATGATACAGCTCACATGTACACGTGTTTGTCAATCATTCGAGGGCATAATGGTGAAACCACCAAACCCTAATGCAACTGTGTAGTTCTTGGACGTTTGTGGCTTGCTAAGCTGGATATGAACGTTGGGATGGTCCTTATTTCTTGTCTTCACGTGTGACTCATGGTTTGCTTCAACTGTGCTTATCTTTTCAGTGGGCTTTATAATGTCAACTCCCTAAAATTATTTACTCCCGTGATGGTGGAGGAGGTAACTGTTGTGATCACTTTTTTCCCTTCATAGTCAGAAGTCCAAGTTCAATTTTATATATATTTTATCACTGATATTTATTGCATGAGCAGGTTTCTGACTTTCCCAGGCCTGGTTTTACTATGAAATTTCACAATTTAACTAAACTCGATTTGGTTGGGTATTTGCGTTTTCCTCTTCCAATATTTCTTGAAAATGTTGATAATCTTGAAGTCGTGACGATCCACATTGTATGTTTTTTCAGCGTCTTAGTGTTTTTTTTCCCTTTAATTAATTAGTGATGTTTGTTCGTCTTTACGATAACATTTTTTTTTTTGTGTGTGTGTGTGTGTCATTCTTAGATTGATGAGAACTCAAATGCTGGATAGAGCCTGAACAAGTGCCTACATGCCTATTATCACATCTTCGAACAATACGAATAGTTGAGTTTGGGTGTACTAGAGAGCAAGAGTTTGACATGGTAAGTTATATTTTGAGAAATGGTAAAGTCTTGAAGAGGATGGAGATATATGCTTGTGTAGATTTGGAGACAGCAGACGAAGCGCTCGATAGGATTTCATTGTTCGAGCGAGGACATGAGGCATGTCAGCTTTCATTGCAAACTTATGTGTAGAATGCTGCTTAACTTATCTTGTTTCTTGTTTCTAACTCGATCTGTTCATCGATTTCTGATTTCGTATGGTGTTATTCATCGTCTATCAATTTATTTCTGTTTCGTCAGTTTCATGTCAATGAGTTGGTGGACTTGATTGTAAATTTCATACAGTTTGAGTTGTGGTATGGGGTTTGAGTTGTAATTAGCTTTCTTGATCATAATGAGAGTTAATAACATGATCGGCTTCTATTAAATAAATTGGAAATGATCATTTGAGAGCTTTCTAATTAATTCCCTGTATATATTGATCTGGTTTTGTATATATTATTATTAATTAAATTACAGATACCCTGTGATTGCTATATATAGGCTCAATCAAGAAATTAAAGTCGATTTAATTAAACCCAAATATGAAGGGTGAGTGGTATGTCAATTTACAAATGTTGAGTTGGTTGTAACGATAAATTGATTTGCAAATAAAATGGCATGTATCAGTACTCTCTACCTAGCTATTATTATATGCTCATCTCTTAATTTTTACTACTTATTAATGAAACTTAGTGTATACACCCGCGATTACGCGGGTATTTATAAGAAAATCATAAAAGTATAATATTTATTTTAAAAATAAGTTTAAAAGGTAGATATTAAATAAAAAGTGAAAAAATAATGTTCAATTTAAATTTTGAAAACTTACTTTATATACGATATTATTAATATGCAAATACCGAGAAATAATTTGTCAAGTTCAAAAGTTGAATTATTATTCACTTTAAATTTTGAGAAAAACTTATTGTATACCACATTTACCATTTTATTTTATATTTTACATTGAAACAAATAATCTTGAACCATTTACGTCTCTTCATTCTCAATAAGTTCAAATGGGCTTCGTTAGACAAAATTTGTTAAGATTTGTTCATGTCTATACACCAAACAAACATGTTTATTAAAATGAAATTGATTCTATTTTTCAAACAAAGAGAAACAGATAATTTAGACAAAATATTATAAACGTTATATATATATATATATATATATATATATATATATATATATATATATATATTTTGTAACCTGATTTTCATCAAATCTTTGGAGCAACTAATGCTCTCGTCCTAGAGTTAGTTATTCATAGACTAACTTTAATATGCGTTTAATTTACGTGGTACTATTTGTGGAATTCATCAAGTACAATAAAAGGGAAAGTGTGAGGAAAAAAGAAAAAAAAGAAATGATTACATAAATTAGGGAGTTTGATATCTGCACTTCTGTTTAAAGATTTGTTTACAAAAAAATAAATCATCAATTTTTAGCGAAAATCACCAAAAAAAAAGTACAAAAATTATGTGTCGAGATAGGTTTGAAGTTCTACGTACACAGTTTTGTAAAAACTACTATAAGAACTATTACACAGACAAAATTGATATCAAAACAATAATCTAAAAAATAATTTTAAACAAAAGAATTCTCGAAATAATGTCGTAATATGAGATAAAAAAATTCGATCTGGAAAAATCTTGGAAGATCTACAAAAAAATCAAGAATAAGGAAATATTTTTAAACTTATATGATTATAAGTTCTCATTTTGGGTCTATTCTGAAACAAAGAATTCTGCAAAAATATGGATTAATCTTTTAATTAACTGATTTGTTTGAAG
>BMAC01000460.1:529799-543318 GCA_014905375.1 Phtheirospermum japonicum
ATATATAATCATTTATATGTATATGGATACTATAATATTTATAAGATTAAGTAGATCGTGAAATAATTTACAGTTATTATATATTACAGTTAAGCAATATATATTCAAACCATCTAATTATTTTAAAATCTAGAATATTATTAAAAAAATGTTGAACAGGGTTCATAAAAAAATTACTATTCGTTGAAATGTAGTTTAAAAATTATAAAATACTTAGTTAAAACATTCACACGCTATTCTCCAGCCTACTGTAAAATAAAATAATAAGATGTAAGAGTATATCATTTATGTACTATTAATTCAAATATATAAAAATAATTGAGAATCAGAAAAATAGTATCTCTATTAAAAAATAAAATTACAAAAGACCACCTTAAATATTTTTATTGAGATTAAATATAATATTAATTTCACTGTATTGTTATATATATCTTCTCATTAACTAGATTCTTTGTTTTATATAAAAATATTTGTACCTAAATTAATATAGAAATATTTTGAAAAAACTTGATTATTCAATTAAAATTATTAATTGAAATTAAAAAAAACATGATTATTGATCTTTCCATCAAATAAAAATATCTAAACAAATGATAAATATTTTTTAAAATTAGTTATTGTAATTAAGAGCAGTGTAGTAAATACATCTCCCTACTAAAAAATATTTAATTCTAAAAAAAATAAACATGATAAAACTTGATTATTAAACTAAATTAAAAAAAATTAAATGAATATATACTTGTTTTGATCAAAAACTCAAATATTACTGTGTTTAATTGTAGTTAAGGAAGTTTGAATAATGATCTTTTAAATAAAATAAAAATCTAAATCAAATGGTAATAACATAGTATGAATTGATTGGATATAATCATTTGTATTATAAATAATTCATAAATTATGGAAAGTTGAATTTATATAGTTAGTCTTTGTAAGGTGTAAACACAATTAAGGTGGAATAACTTAATTAAGAAATTTGATTAATTATAATAATTAGTTTTAATTTTATTAGGTTGACTTTAAAATTAAGGAATTGAGAAAATAACTCGTTAATCTTAATACTCGTAGTTGACTATTTATTTTCAAATATTGATTTATAAAATTACTATAGGATTTTTTTAAATCAGAATAATCAATATTAAATCTCATTAGGAAAATTTAATCATTTACATTATAAAAACTATATTCCTTAGTTGTAGTGAGAAAGTTGAAAATAATAGAATATGGAGTGGAATATGAATGTGAAGGATAAGATCATGAAATCAAATCTGAACTAATTTTTGAACATATCTTTAGCATTTTGTAACCTGATTTTCATCAAATTCTGAGAAAAAGAATTCTGCAAAAATCTTTGAAGATCTGCAAATAATAATAATAATAATAATAATAATAATAATAATAATAATAATACAAAATTATAGAACAGATTTTAAGTTAACACAAAATCGCAGATCTGCAAAATCAGTTATTGATCCCATTACATAATATATGTAGATTTGTTTAAAGAAACCAAAAATTACTAATAAGTGGTTGAAATCACCAAAACAATATATATATATATATACGTTTTAATTATTTTTTGATTGGAACAGTTTGAGATCTGGAAAAATCTTTGAAGATCTGCAAATATTAAATAATTAAAAAAACCAAATAAATAATTTTAACTTCATACAAAAGAAGAAAAATACCAGTTTGTGTCGGAAATCAACAAAAAAAAAACCCCAAATATGTTTTTATTATTTTTTGATTGGAACAGTTTGATATCTGGAAAAATCTTTGAAAATCTGAAAAAAAAAATATATATATATATATATACACGAAATCAGATAAATAATTTTATCTTAATACATTTAGAAAAGAAATATGGCTTTTTAACCCTCTAATGCCGTCGATTTCATATTATTGTGTAACTGCAATTTGATTGGAACAGTTTGAGATTGTCTGCAAAAAAAAAATAAAAAAAATAATGAGGATTTGTCCACAAATCTGTTGGATAGGAACAGCTTGAGATGGGAACAGTTTTAGATTTTTTATTTGTTAAATGAATATGACTGTGGCATTGCTTAAAGACCCTAGGTTAGAGAGAATAAAGAGAAACTAGGGAACCCTAGGTTTTTAGTTAAAATGAGAAATGTAAAAAAAAATTTATTTATACTTAGGCAAAAAACCTCTGATTGGTAACAATTTAACACAAACCATTAAAAGTTGACAACTCAACATCCGAAGCTACGTATTTATGACACATGTCATCCGCAGTAATGATTGATTGAACATAGGTTGGGGTGTCAACAGCATTAATAAAATAGGGTGGATGAACAACATTCCACGTTTTTTTTTTTTTTTTCATTTTAAATTTTTTTGTATATAAATTGACTCCACAATAGAAACAAACAGAAAAAAAAAAAGCATGCTCAACTCACCTCATTACCACTCTAAAAATCACAAGAGAAATATGAATGTCATTATCATTTTGATAAAAGTGACATCACATGACATGATACAAAACAAGGCATTTTTATAGAATTCATCACAAAACCCACACACACACAAAAAAGAATAATAATAATAAAATAAGAAAAATCTTGAAATATTAGGACACGTGAAAATAGGGAAGAAAAAAACCCCTCACATCTATCTTCAACATCTTCTCGACTAGCTCTTTTTTAATACCACACACACTCGAGCTAGACTCTCCTTTAGCCATATCTTTCCCGTCCAAATTCAGTTCGTTTTTGAAATTTTCCCCCTCGATTTCTCATATCCCGTTATCAATCTTCTTTCCTCCACGTAGCACATGCACTGCCATCGACTATTCGGGTTGGTTGGGTAGCTTCCCCGGATCACTTTCATTCTTCGCCATAGAAGCCGAGAGTTGACATATCATCATCTCTAGATTTTCTAATTATTTTCTTATCCGCTTGCCTTCCTTAATTGTATGAAGCGTTTCTTCCAAATTTCGTAAATTTTCGTACTCTTGTTGCTGACGCCATAGTCTTAGCTCTTTGTCGGGGTTGATCGGGAGTGACATTTAATGTGGCTGTGGTGCTTGCTGATATTGTTGCTGTGGTGCGTGTTAATACTGTTGCGGAGGGTGTTGTGGGTAGTTTCCTTGCCCCTTATTCTGATAAGAGTTGTAGCCACTCGTTTCTCCTTGGTTTCTATTCGGGGTGGTCGTGGGTCTGACTGCTTGGAGATTGGTACGTAATTCGAGCTATTGGGAACGTAGTCTGTATTTTAATCGTACTGTCCGGCAAATTTATTCCCATACTTGTTATTGGGTTGATAGTTTGGGATGACATTCACTTCTTCATCCTCATCATCATCGAATACCACCTTACACATGTCCGCTCCATGCCCTGTTGCTCCGAATTTTTCGCACACCTTTGGTGGAGGCATTGACGGTTCCTCCTCCTTTTTTATTTTATTTGTCAACAATGCGACTTGTTTCGTTAGCTCCTCAATCTGGCTTGCTTCATTGTGAGGCATAGAGACCCCTTGGACTTTGTACTTCATTGGTCGAAAACTTGTTTGCTGTGATTTTTCGCTCACGAGTTCAAATAATTCCCAAGCTTCCGCAGCGGTTAACTCTACAAAATCTCCGGCTTTTACTTCCACTTATTGTTTGTAAACTGGAAATAATCCCTCGTGAAAGTAATTATTCACCATCTCCACACTATTGTTGTGGTGTGGACATTTCTAAAGAAGTCCTTTGTATCGTTCCCATGCTTCATAGAACGATTCTCCCTCCATTTTCTCAAAGTTGGTGATCTCTCTCCTCAATTTAGCCATCGCTTGAGCTGAATAGAATCTACTCACGAAATTCTTGTACACCATCTCCCAATTAGTCAAGGAATTGGGTTGCAACGATAAAAGCCAATGCTTGGCCTTGTCCTTCAAGGTGGTCGAAAAACACTTCATTCTTAGTTGATCCATGGAGTCCTAGGATTGTAATTCTGCCCACCACGAGGTAAAACTCTTGAATGAAATTCAAAGGATCTTCGTTCGGCAAGCCGTAGAAAGTAGGTAGTTGGTTCACGCTGCCTGCTTTCAAATCACAGTCTCTTGTCGCGGGGACTAAGACTATTGCGCTACTATATGGGCCAATTGTTGGTTGAGGAGATCTCCTTGGCGGCGTTCATTAGGGTACCGACGTCCTCATCTTCCTCCAAAGTTAGGTTGCGTGCCGAAATTCCTTTCCACTCCATAATCTTCAAAGTACCCATAATTACGTTCCTCCTCGAAATTCCCATGATCATCATATCCATCATTGCGGAAATTCACTCTTTGCCAAGCATTGTACGGTCATCCCTCCCTCCTGTTTTAATTGTGGTTTCGTTCTTGCTCAAAGTTTTCGAGTCCTTGGTGGTTCCGTTGGTTGTTTTGGGGCTGGGGCTCGCCATTACCACCGTTATTGTGTTCGAACTCCTGATTTGCTCGAGCGTTGTGGGCTCGAGCTTCCTCTCGATTTCGGAAACGTTGAGGAGGTTGCTGGTAAGTAGGATTCTCCTGTATCATGATTTGGTGATCATCCCTAGGTAGATGCTCCCCGTTGTTTGCATTTTCGGTCTCTCTTTGTTCTTCATCGTGGTTCAGAGGCAGATTTCGTTGATCTTTGTCCTCGTTGTTATTCAGTTGCTCTTGCACATGCGCTCCGTCAATTGGTGGCACGTCGTAGGGATAATCTCGAGGAGGGGACTGGTTGTTTCGTCCTCTACCTCGACCACCATTCATTCCTCCTCTTCCTCTGTTCTCATAGCCTCCAAGTGGTAGATTGTTCGTCATGCTGGTTGAATTTAATTCCAATGGATTCCCTTCAGTTGAAGGAAATAGTTGTCTCGACCTTGCATCAACAACAAACAAATTACTGCATCGAGAGGCAAACCAAAAACATTATACAATCATCGACATGAAAGTATTAACACCAATAAACATCATTAACACCTTTGCGAGCCCCCGACAACGACGCTAAATTTTGAGCCGAACTTTTGTGTTCCTTTCAAAATTAAAATCCAGTTAACCAATACGCGTCTACGCTTTGAAAGGGGGTTTTAGTTCTCCCGCAAGAGAACAGGGTCACTTGTAGACCGGCAAGTTAACTGGATTCGATCTCTCGAGGAATGGAAATCGGAATTAATGAAGTTTATTATACTAATAACACAGTTTTTACTTCTAAAACACATGATCAGTGGTGGTTTTGGAAATGTGAATACGACGTAACTTGAATGAACTTAAACTCTTCTTTCCTCGAGGGTTTCAACATCTCGACAAGTAGTAAGAATACTAATTTAGCACACTCGATTATGAACTATCTAATATCAAATGGAAGATCATGAAACCTGCTTAACTCTAATCATGCACAAATAATAACCAACTAGTGTTCAAATACCCTTAATAACCATAGAACACTAAATGATTCATTAACTATACTAATACTAAGTCTTTGCCCAAGACTAAACATGCTCAACTTTCAATATTCCATCAAGATTTAAACCAAGTAAAATAACTAGGACGCAACAACTCATTCAATAAAATCGAACATGAACATTATCATCCAATCAACTCACAATCCAATCACCCAACAACTACTGTACGAGGGTAACAAACCAATATTCAATAATAAAGTGAATTATCAACATAATATCAACACAACGTTCACCAAATGATTTAAAACAATTACCAAATCAAACTAATTACAATCACTACAAGAAAAACTAGTTTAGAGGTTACTAATCGTCGAACTACTTCCAATGAACGTAGATGATGAACTTGCCCACTCCGAAAGTTGTGTTAGAATCTCAAAGCTTGTCACGAACCTTGGATCCCAGCGATGAACGATGGCTGCGAGTTGATCGAACCGTGATATGGATGCCGTAAGGGATTTATGATAGAGGTATGAGAGATGTGTCAAATCTCTCTACCTTTGAGGTGTTTGGTGGCTTTTATAGCCTCTCCCAAGTACCCTCTTGTCAGTAGTGCCAAACCCTGACCTTCCTCTTCAGTTTTAAAGACTCCAAGCTGTTTCGTAACTGAAGATTTCTAGGAATTCTGCATGTGTAACGTACATGTCCGATCGGACATAGGTATTGCCCGATCGGACGAAGGCTTCTGTCCGCAGCTTCAATCAGTGCGCCAGTTTGTCCGGTCAGTGTGTGCTTCATCAGTCAGTCCGATCGGAGATACACATTATCTGATCGGATGAGTGTTCTTTGGGCCACTTTTGAGCATTGTTTCTTCTATCTTTGTCTTTCGGATCCACCAGATGCTCTATCTGTATGAGAAAATAAAGAATTACTCTCATTTGGACCGATTATTGAGAAACAAGTCGGAAAGTTAAGCAAGAAGGCAAAGAATGCAAATCAATGCAATAATCTTAGCCCAAAAAAGATAATAAAAAGACTCAAACATGACTCGATTATGGACATATTCATAACAAATACGTACGAATCAACCACCCCATGCTTAATTGGTTTATTCGTCCTCGAAAAAACAAAAGAATCAAAATCAAGAGAAGTGAAAGTAATTAGAGCTAAGAGTCATGTTGTGCATATAAATTAGTTTTGCAAATATAAACACTTTCGCCGAAAACCATAAGGCTAACTCGTGTTACTATTTCACCTTGAATCAAAAGAATGCGTCCTTTGAAAAGGGAGTTTTATAGTGATGCACTCATACGCTCGTGTTTTTCAACAGTTAAGTGTATAAGCTCGAATTAACAAAAACATGTATTCAACGACTTGTGAAAATCCAAGACTCGTACAATCGCAAATTTGTACATATTTAATCAAGAATCGGATTAAGACTTTCTAGGTTGTAATGTAGGCTCTTTGGTAAGGTATTTCATATATAAAGATGTGTGGCTAACTTGCGAGCAAACCCAATCAATAACTCACTCAATCTAAAATCTAAAGCATAGAGCATGATTTTGCTCCTCATTCTTCCCTGATATGGCATAAATAGCTAGATCTGGTCTGGGGTAGATCTGATCCAGCGTCATTGGGACAAGAACCAGGAGGAATAACCAGCTCATCCCCATGGAAAGATCTGACTTTGTCCTTTGAGGAAGTCGGTCTAACATATCCGGGTAGAAGTTGCGACAGCTCAGGATAAGACTGGGTTAAAAAGAGCCCCTTATGAAATAATCAAGAGAGGTGTGAACTTATGAAAGATCTGGCCAGCCTCTCGTCCAGACCTCCTTGGAGGGAATGAGTAAGACGTCCTTAAAGAGCAGGACTAAGCCAGGGCCGATGTTCAAGGCTAAGATATCAAGAAAGAACAGGGCTAGGAAAGACCTTATTTCTTGGCCCTCTAGGAAGAGACAAGTGGGACCACTTGTCAGAGTTTGTTGTCTAAACGGCCCCTGATTCCTGGCCTTTGTTTCCGAGATCCTGGAAAGGGTCCCCACAGGCAAAAACTATAAATACGTCAGCCCCAAGGTTGAGAGAGGTATGTCATTCTTTTGTGCATTCCTTCTTTACTTCCTGAAAAACACCTCATACGCTTTCTGACATAAGCATCGGAGAGGTTTCCACCGGAAAACCACCAGTGGTCCTTTCTAACTTGTGTTTGTGGTGCAGGTCAGGAAGAAATCTAGGTTTCAGGCAGTATCATATTTTGGGGTGAAACAATTGGCGCCGTCTGTGGGAAAGTCGATCAAGCTAAGGCGTGGGGGATTTTTCTATGGCTTCAGATGGTTTACGACAAAATTGGTGGGAGAGCTTGGCGGAACTCCCAGCTCTGCTGCACCGTGGGGTATGCCGCGATTAGCAGAAACGTCCACGGCGAAGCCCGAGGGGGCAGAGCCGTCAGTGGCAGTAGGATCAGGCACCGTGCCGCCTCCCTCCGATGGATCAACGCCTGCCGCTAGTGGGTTGTTCAATGATATCCTCCTCAGGCAGCTGTCTGAGCTCATCGGCAAAGTCGTGGAGACAGCGGTGGAGAAGAAGTTTGCAGAGAGGTCGACGCCGCCGTCTAACGCACCGCCGGCATGAGCTGCCCCGGCGACAGAGATAGAGCCGCTGCACGGCCAGCGTGCGGATCGGACTCCTCTTTAGGATAGAGAAGAGCATTTCTCTACATCCGACAGCGAAACCTCAAGCCAGACCAATCCAGGTCTGGCTGAGCAGATGCAGAGCCTGCAGAAAGAAGTGTGGGAGTTTAAGAAGAGAATGGCGAGCACAAGCACGGTGCCGACACGGCAAGGCACTCCGTTTACAGAAGAGGTCATGCGTGATGATGTGCCGGCCTCATACCGTTCTCTAGGCTTTGAGTACAGTGGGACTACGGATCCGTGGGACCATCTAAGCAGATTTGAGATCGCGGCAGCTGTGCATAAATTTTCAGATGCGGTCATGTGCCGGGTCTTCCCGATGACATTCACTAAGTCAGCCTAGCTGTGGTTTAGCCAGTTGCCACCGTGGTCTATCAGCAACTTTGATGAATTCAGCTCAGCATTTCTACACTAGTTTACGAGCTGCAGGAAATACCAGAAGATGCCGCTTGAGCTGTTTAGCTTAAAGCAGAAGGAAGGTGAGAGTCTACGTGCTTATATCAATCGTTTCACTACTGCAAAACTTGAAGTCCCGTCTGCGTCGGAAGAGCTTTTGGTGAACGCTCTGGCGCAAGGCCTTCGGAGAGGCGAGTTTTTCCAGTCGCTGGTCGTGAAACCGGCTTTGAAGTTTGGGGAGCTCTTGGAGAGAGCCGAAAAGTATATTCACTTGGAGGAGGCTTTGAATCAAGGAGGAGGGAGAGAGGAAAAGAGAAAGATACGACAGAGAAGACAAGGTAGCAATGAAGAAACCCAGGCAAGAACTGTCCGGGGGGAGACCTCGTTTTGATAGGTACACCCCCTGGCAAAGCCACAAGGTGAAATTCTACAAGCGATAGAGAAGCACCCAGAGTTGAAGTGGCTAAAGACCTACTTGCAGAAACCCAGGAAAGAAAGGTCTGATCGATTCTGCCACTTCCATAATGAATATGGACATGATACTAATCAGTGCACCCATTTGAAGGATGAGCAGGAGAGAATGGTGCAAGCTGGGCACCTGAAAGAATATGTGTGAATGAGGAAGGAAGAGCCCAAGTTCGGCTACCGCATCAACAATCGACCTCAGTCGAGTAAGAATAACCAGGATAATAGGCGAAATGGGGAGAGAAGGAATGAGAAGAGCAAGGCCATACGGGGTGAGATCCTGATGATCACAGGGGGCGAGTGGGATGAGCACTCTAAACGAACCCAGAACAGCTATGTCCATGCTGCGAGAGATCTGGTGAGTAAGGAAAGAGAAGTTGGGTAGGTGGCGCCGAGCCCAAATATTTGTTTTGGATCAGAGGACGAGGACGGGATCCTGGCTCGTCACATGGATGCCCTGGTTATTATGGCTACTATAGCCAATTATAACGTCTGAAGAATCTTTGTAGACACAGGGAGCTCGGCAGACATTATGTTCTATGATTGTTTTAGAAAGATGAATCTAGATTTAGAATTGGAAGAGGTCACGACCTCATTGGTGGGATTCGCAGGGGGCGCGATAAAGCCCCTTGGGGCTGTTAACCTCTTGGTTACTTTAGGGGATGAGCCATATCGGCAGACTAAGACAGTTTGGTTCTTGGTGGTAGACGCGGCTTCCTCCTATAAAGTGATGTTAGGAAGACCTTCCCTGAGCAAGTTTCAAGAAGTAGTCTCAATCTATCATATGAAGCTGAAATTCCCTGCTCAGGATGGAGTAGGCGAAGCGAAAGGTGATTAGTATGCGTCTAGGAAGACGTATGTAGAGAGCATCAGGCGAAGCAAAGATGAGAGACAGGTCAAGAGATCCAGAACAGAGGACAAACCCCGATTAACTGAAAGGGAGGAAAACCTGATGGCTGTAGAAATAGTCGCGGGGGATGATAGCCGAGTCCTCCGTGTGGGGACAACTCTCAGTCCAGACATTCTAACAGATCTGGTGTCATTATTAAGGGACAATGCGGATGTGTTTGCCTAGTCTCCCCAGGACCTGGTGGGGATTGATCCAGAGGTGGCTGAGCACCGCCTCAACATCAGCCCTAACATGAAGCCGATCAAGCAGAAGAAACATAAGTTTGGGCCAGAGAAGGAGGCTATAATTGAGGCCGAGGTGGAGAAGTTACTGAAAGCTAAACATATCCAGGAAATACAATTTCCTGAGTGGCTCTCAAATGCCGTGCTGGTCCCGAAGACTCAGGAGGACTGGTGAATGTGCATTGATTTTCGAGACCTTAACCGTGCCTGCCCGAAGGACAACTATCCTCTGCTAAGAATCGACAAGCTGGTCGATTCCATCTCTGGTTGCGAACTCCTGAGCATGATGGATGCCTCACAGGGTTATCACCAGATCAGGCTGGCGAAAGAGGACTGTAAGCGAGTTAGCTTTATAACCCCGAAGGGGACGTATTTCTACGTGGTCATACCGTTTGGACTCCAGAATGCGGGAGCCACATACCAGGGATTAGTGGATAAGATGTTTAAGAGCCATCTCGGACGAAACATGGAGGTTTATATGGATGATATGCTAGTAAAAAAGCATGAAGGCAACGTCGCACGTCAGCGACTTGAGAGAGACGTTTGATACCCTAAGGAGGTACAGGATGAAGCTCAAACCTAAGAAATGTGCATTCGGGGTCAGAGCTGGAAAGTTCTTAGGGTATATGGTGATAGAGAAAGGCATCGAAGCTAACCCAGAAAAGGTCAGAGTCATAATGGACATGCAGGCGCCAAGAAATGTCAAGGAAATGCAGTGCTTGGCAGGTCGGATCAATACGTTGAGCAGATTTGTATCTCGCTCGGCTGAGAAGAGCTTGCCATTTTTTCAAGCCCTGCGTAAAAAGGCCAAGTTTCAGTGGAACAACGAGTGTGAGGATGCATTTAGGATGCTGAAAGAACATCTGGCTAGCATCACTACTACATAAACAGCTTTCTAAGGCTGTTCATTTAAGGCGGTTCTCTGAAAACCGCCTTAAAAATACTTTTAACGGCGGTTGTGGCTAAAACCGCCGTTAAAAAGGTGTGACCCTATTTAAGATGTTGAGTGGTGCGCATTTGAGTAAATCTAAGCAAGGGGTTAATTGGCTTTTTTCCAAAGGTAACGTATTACGTTTCTTTGAATATATTTGGTTGTTACATTAATGGTCATCGAAGGTTTATTTTTCAATGAAACCTTATGTTTCTCTCACAGTGTAATAAACAAGATGAAGTTTGGGAGTCGGGTTATTATGTCATGCTTTGGATGTGGACTATTGTTCGAGTGGGTATTACTGAAAATTGGCAAGAGGTAATATTTATAATATTTTATTTTATAGCAAGAATGTTGTAACTCTTTTTTTTTTTTAATTTCATTATTGCTAAATACGTATATTAAATATTATTTGCAGATGTTTAGTGACCAACCATTTAGTGCTGATAGTATCAAAGAAATACAAGATCAATGGGCGAGATATTTCATTAACATTTATGATGGATGATTGGGGTATGTAGAAGATGTATACTCTTGAAGTTTAGGTTTCATTGTGAATTAATTGTTTTGGATTGTTTTGAAGTTTGGTTGTTGGATTATTTTGAAGTTTGGTTGTTGGATTATTTTGAAGTTTAGTTGTGGATGATGAATTGGATTGAATTATTTTTCAGTTTGGTTGTATTTTAGATTGCTTAATTTATGTATGAATTTGGTTGAGTTGTTTTTTAGTTTGGTTGCATTTTAAATCAGCAGTTCAATTTTCAATTTCATTTCAGATATTTCAATCAAAAAAAAAAAAGCAGGGAACTAGCGCAGGTTCATTTCAATTATTTACGGCGGTTGTAAAAACCGATGTTAAAAAACACCAAATTAACGTCGGTTTTTTGAACTGACGTCGTCGAAAACATTAATTAACGGCGGTTTATAAAACCACCGTAGATCAATATATTTAACAGCGGTTCGATAACCGCCGTAGAATAATATATGTAACGGCGGTTGTCAAAACCGCCGTAAAATAGTATTGTTCTACGGCGGTTTCTTAAACCGCCGTTAATCTGATATTTCGACGTCGGTTCTACAAAACCGCCGTTGAAACTGTATATACTAAGGCAGTTTCTAAACCGCCGTTATAATAGACTCAGAACCGCCGTAAATACTAACTTTTTAAGGCGGTTTTTAAAACCGCCGTAAAAATTTACGGCTGTAGATACTAAGGCGGTTTTAAAACCGCCTTAAAAACCAAAAAAAAAAACCGCCTTAAAAACTAATTTCTGTAGTAGTGCATGACCTTGCTCACAAAGCTTATCCAGGGAGAACCCCTAATCCTATACCTACCTGTTGGACAGCAGGCAGTCAGCTCTGTCTTGCTTAGAGAGAAGGGCAAGGTGCAGAAACCTGTTTATTATTGGAACAAGGTCTTACATGATGCAGAGGTCAGGTATGTGGAAATAGAACGGGCAATGCTGGCTCTCGTGGGCACGGCTCGCAAGCTACGCCCATACTTCCCTCTCACATGGCATAGTAGTACGGACCAACCCTGCCCTTGAAGGCCATCATGGACAAACCGGAGGCTCAGTTGTCCAATTTCCTACTTGGCTCTCAGTTGTCATCGTTGGTGGATAATTCTTACGTCGACTTGTTGGATACTGCTGCAGCAAACGATTACCCTTGGGGCAAAGAAGTTTATCGATTCACGGTGGAAACACTTGAAGAGCCAGTGTTATGGAAATGAAAAGAGTGCTGCAATGAACTACCAAAAGGGGCAGAGTCCGTTGCATAATGTACAAATTACGCGGCTTCATCATGTCACTAAAGTGGTGGTTCTACGAGATATGTGAGCATGCTACTGATATAACGCGTATGCCTGTTGGTCAGTTGCCAATACCCAGGATGCTAAAATGGAGGTCTATAGGTGAACAAAAGAACAAGGACATAAGGGCAAACTTTCTCAGTTTACCCACAGAGCAAGGTAACACCATCAACGTATTTTAATTACAAGTTATTTTTATCGTTCATTAGTTTACGTCAATACATTCCTTAGAACATGCACATGTTGAAAAATGACACCCTTTATCATTGCAGTTCAACAACATATCTCTAACAGAGGAGGAGAAGATTTTATTGGAGTTAGGTGATTTCTTCAAGGGTCGCAACCAGGGAGCGTTCTGATGCTCCACCAAGTTCTTTGTCGGACAACATTCCTACTGATTTGAGTATAAGGTTGGATGAATTGTCCCGTAAGAAAAATGTTATAGCGGTCGATATGGAGAAACTTAAAGTTCTTTTTAAGGACTTTTCTATCGATGTGATTTCTCGGATTCAGTCGATACAGGATGCAGATGTGTTATGCTTTATATAACATCTTATGGTTCAACATCTATTTTTACTAGATACAATGTGTTTTTTTTCAACAACGATTAATATGCAATAAATCATCTTTATTTGAAGGTACTGTCTAACACAAACAAGGATTGCGGCAAAGGAAAGGTTACTTAGATTGAGAATCTCTCTATTACTGTAATAAATGTTGCAGCAATATCACATTAGTATTC
>BMAC01000460.1:559496-572262 GCA_014905375.1 Phtheirospermum japonicum
AAAGACGTCCTTAAAATCTCGGACGATGGGCACTTTGTGCGGTGTTACCTCGACCGCTGGATTGCTCACTAAATTCACCAGGAAACCTTGGCATCTCTCTTTCTTCAACAGCTTCATGGCCTTCATTGCCMTTATCACTTGTGGCATCYTCTTGGTCTTGGCTCCAAAGAACTTGATCTCTCCACCTTTAAGGAGTTTGAAAGTTATTTCTCTTTCGCAACATTGTATCTTRGCTTGATATTTCGMGAGCCAGTTCATCCCRAGTATCYAGWCGAAAACTCTCATTTCGATCACATACAAGTCAGCCTCGAGATAACGGCTCAACTGGTTAAACCTCCTCTCGTACTCAGTGACCGTCATGTTRCCTTGTTTGAGATTTAGAAATTCGGTCTCTTTCTGATCGCGATACYAGCGCMGGAAAAASTTCTCCATAACCACCYTCTTGAACTTGTTCCAAGTGAAGGCGTCTCGCTCTGCCTCTGAAKAGGTTCTCTAATAAACTTCCCACCAYTGGTKAGCATCTTCAYTTWGCTGAAAAGTAYCGCACGTGACCTTCTYCACGTCGTCGCATGKTACCATTCGAAAGATTCTTTCGAGCGACCAAAACCACTCTTCCAATGCATCAGGTCCATCTCTCCCGTTGAAGGTTGGTGGTCGGTAAAGACGGAACTGCTTCACTGCTCTCGAGTTATTGCCTCCATTCCCCAAGCCGTTATCTTGAAGGCGTTGGAAGAAGTTGGTGAAAACTGTGTCCACAGCCTCAATGGTCGTTTGGTGTGGGGTGGGTTTTCCTCATTAACCCTGTTCCCGCTTCTTCTTCCCTTTGGAAACCTCTTCACGGTTTTGCTTAGGAGTTTCTTCTTTGGCCTAGTGCCACAAACAATGTTTGGTCAACTAAATGACCCCATCGTGTCGACCTCTGAAAAACCATAACTCACGAAAGTCTCCATTCCTTGGAGAGCAATCACCCAAAAAGTAAAAACAACCATACCCAATACAATGCAATCATGGAATAGCATGGAATTTAAATTAATGATTAAACAATTGCAATGAACATTTGTACCTTGAGGATATCGATGAATGTTCAACGAGGAGGAATGAAAATTATTTAAGTCATCCAGTTATTTAGTTTATAAACTTTTTGATTTTCAGAAACGAAACGAGTCTACAGAACCAATCAAAACCTTGGCTCTGATACCACCTTTATAACGCCCCGATTTCACTTTAGTCCAAAAAGGATTTATATTTTTAAATAATTAAATGGAGAAATATTGGCGTCACAATAAATGTCTAATTTTCACGATTTTAACATAAAAGATTCACATTTTTCAAAACCTTCAAGAAATACGCAGCGGAAATAATCATAATGTAAATAACAAAGTTTTCAACAGTGGATAAAACGTAAAACAAGATTAAAACATAAAATCCAACATCAACAGTTTTCATTCCCCTCCTCGTTCCCCTTTCATTCGATATCTTCATTTGTACCTGAAAAACACGTCGTTGATTTGGGATGAGCTCAACGTACTCAATAGTTACACCGAAATACCTCATGCAAAATCATACAACTCAAAAATAGCACATTTAACCATAGAATTCGTAATTTTAACATCGAAAACAGTTGATTGCAGCTAAAACGCGGCGGGTTTCCCCGATGACCCTTTTCCCCGGTCATAGGCACTTTAGTCCCCTAGTTTTAATCATTGGATATAGCACGCTGGGATAAACCCAATGACCCTTTTCCCCGGTCACGAACAACTTTTACGGTCCACGGCTATATTAATTTATAAACATAGAATTTCATGATACACATTGCACATAGATTTCAGCACGTAAAATTTAACACAAGACAAGTCGGTGGTCCCTACCTCGTAAAATTGTCGTGGAAAATCGAGTGGTATGCACGTAGTTGAAATCCTAAGTCCCCTTAATGCTCGTCACCTAATCAATTAGAAAGTATTTTTAATTAGTATTTTCATTTTTAAAGTTCATAATAATAATAATAATAATAATAATAATAATAATAATAATAACAATAACAATTAAAATGGATTGGAGTGCAGTTATAAAATATGTTTTGGGGCTGGATTGGGGTTTCTATAATCTGGTAGGCTGAATTTGAAGGCTTGGATAATTTGAGGGTTCAATCAAAGGTTGGCAGAAGGTTTGGGGGTCAATAGAAAAGAGCTGAAGCTTCTGGGGTAAATCCGAAATTTCTCGGAAAGGGCTGGGTATAAAATGGAGGACCCAGCCCATTTTAGGCTTAAATCCCGTCTGTTTCTTCCTTTCCCCCTTTCTTCCCCAATTTTGAAACAGGCAGCGGCAATCGGCAATCGGCACACGGCAATCGGCACCTCTCCTTTCTTCAATCCTCGTCGGCGGCTAATGGGCTGACTGCCAGCAGCGTTTTTCGGCGGCGGGGCCAGGTCCGATTCGGAGGGTGCAAAGCTCTCTCTGTCCCCTTCGAAAAAATTGACGGCGCCGGCCAGCGGAGAGGAAGCGGCGTTGGCGGCAGCGTGGATGCGGAGGCCTCCCCTCCTTCTTTGACTGGTTTGCGACGGTGGTTGAATCTGAAAAATGGGATTGATGGGTTTGTACGGTTCTTTGAAAAACATAATTTAGAAACACAGGATTGGAGTTTGTTACCTGTTGACTGCGGCTGTAATCTGTAGAATTGAAAGTTGTAAGGGTTGAAGATGATTAGGAACGGCTGAAGAAAAAAGAAAGGAATTTTACTTATAAACCAAAGATGGTTTTAATTTTAGAAAGTTAGGTTGGAGTCTTGGTGGATTAGGGCTAGCAATTGGGCTTCGTTTGAAGTCCGAAAATAATCGATCCAATTGACGATCTTAAAATTTTAAATAGAATAATTCCATGAACGACCCAATAGTACTTTAAATTATTAAAATAACTATAATATAAATAATCTATAATAATTTTAGAAATCTAAATTATTTTAAAACTAAAATCTATTAATTTGGTTATTATAAGATTTTAAAATAATTTATGATAATTTATATAGAATACTACTAGAATTTAATAGTCCTTAAAATTTAGGTATATAATAAAATTAACAATCGTTTTAGAAATCCTATTAAATAGAATTTCATAAATTAATTTAAAATTAAAAGTAGAAAATAATTTATGGTGACGAGCTTGGAACTAAGATTATAATTTTAATGCACGATGAATAAAATAAAAAATAAATATATGCATTGGATGTATGGTTGTTACAAAAACAAACCAAAATGTCTCATCAGGCTCACGCTTCAAATAACCTGAAGAATGAAAACGTACGTCACACTTTTTGTATTATATTATGATTCACTATCAGTTAGTTTTATCGCATTTCTATGGTGTTCTTTCTTTTTACATATTTTTCACATGTTGTATATGCTATAAAATTACACTCACACACACACACACACACATATATATATATATATATGGTATATGCATCTTAAAACCATCTAATGATTTCCGATTTTAATTGATTTTAAGCATCTATTCATTTCACTCGAACGAATAATAAGTTCGCTTCTCTCTAATTTTTATCTCGCTATTTCTTGCGCTTTTTTTTAATCATAATGACTATCATCATAACATTCTTGCCTACTCAGCGTATTATGTAATAATGTTAATATATATATATATATATATTCGTACACACATACAATTACGTTGCTCACACTACATTATCACACCAAACTATTTAAATTGTTTATTTCATTCAGTTTATAAATTTCCAATCCATATCACATATTGGATTTCTAAATAATGTTTTAATTAGAAGGTGGTAGATGTTACGTACTTAGTTGGCGCACCTCCCAGTGTTAGTGAGTTCGGGCCAGTTTTCGAGCAGCACGACATTCAGTTGTCGAGGCCATCATTTGACACTATTTTAACTGGTGTCAATGAGAACGTGTCGAAGTGTCAAACAGGCGTCATAGCAAATGCAGTTGTGAAAGAGGTACTATTTTCCCTTTTTCAGTTTTATAACCTCCAATTAGCTTGGTAGCTAGCGTATTTCAGGATAAATAAATTATTACATTTTTTTAAATGACCAATTTCATTATCTATGTAGGTTGTCCCCAACAAAAAGCAGAAAGAGAAGATTGACGAGCACAAACACAAAGGATCATGTCCACTCGATGATTACTATTGGACATTAGAGGACGAGGAGAAAGCACATGACTTTGATGCGTGATTGCAGAAGGGCCTCTTAATGCATCCAAAAAAGACACCTAATGGGTATTTTTTCTCATTTTTTTCAAATTTCCACTTTCTTATCCAAAGTAAAACTTTTCATTTTTATTTTTATTTCTAATTGTTTTATTTACATGTATTTTGTTCTTTTTCTCACCTGAGTTGAGTGATTATGTTTTTCTGGCTATTTTTCTCATTATTTAGATTTGATTACTACAAGCTGAGGTGCGGTGACATAAAGCCTGCCTTCGATTTCAATGTCGCTCAAGTTGCTAGCAAGAACTAGTTTTTCATACTGGATGGTCCTGGAAAGAATTGGGATGACACTGTAAGAATCCGAATATATAGTCATAATTACATTATATTATATTCTCACCCACACGAGTTTCAAAATATGATGATAAACACTGTTTCATGTTTTTCATCACCCAGCATGTTGATGTGATATTCTACTACCTGTGGAAGATTGCGTTGTATTCAGAGGTTGATGTCCACAATCGGTACACAACAACTGGTGTGTTTTTTGATCAATCTATCACCAGTTTGTACAATGTTTACTCATCAAATCCATCAGACACAACAATCATAAATGCACACAGGCCTATTATTGACTATGTATTTGGTTACAAAATGATTTGTGGGACTTCGTGGTTCGAGGTAGATTACATTCTATTTCCTATTCATATTCAACTAAGTCAAGAAGTGCACTGGATATTAGGTAGACTTTCAGTACAAGATGGGTTACTCTTTGTCTACAATGCACTCCACTTGGACGAGGTTGACCGCGCTGTCGCCGAAGCTGTTAAACTCTACTCTGTACTTCTACCATTGTTCCTGGATCTGGTGGGGTTTTATTACATGAGAAAAGACATCAATGTTCAGCATGGTGGGTACAAAGGGAAAAGAACAACCGACCCTTTCGAAGTTGTAATTGTTGATAACCTACCAACGCAGCAAGCCGGGTGAATCTTTCAACTTCATCTATTTAATGTTTTACGTCATCAATAAATATTCGTCATTATTTTAACTCTCTTATGTAACTGTTTTTCCATTTGGATTTTTCATTTTTTTTGTCATGTTTTATGGGGATTGTGGTTTGCACATGGCGACGTTCGCTGAATATTTCATCTCAGGCGATGACATTCCAGTTGATGATTTTGATGCCGAGGTCCACCGAAAGCGTTTGGCTTGCCTGCTATGGAATCATGGGAAGAAGAAGATCGATGAGGGCTATGGAAGTGAAGATGAGTCCCCCGGTCCATTTCTACAAAATATCAGGGAGAAGATCGCCAATCAGAAAATGAAATAAATTTCCAAGTGGTCTGCATTTTTAACGTTTGTCGAACAATGCACGTGGTTATTATCCGCTCAATACACTTATAAGATCATCGCGATCTTCTGAACTATTTTCTTATTTTTATATTTTTCATTTCCTAGATTTTATGTGGGTTACAAACAGAGAAGTATGGGCTATTTCTTTTTGCAACACATCGTCGGGGATGTGTAAAGTTGGTCATTCTATTTACGAAACCTAGTTGGAATATTTTTTGATCATCTTAATTTTCGGGACACCCATGAAGACTTAATATTTTCTCATTTTCATTTTTATTTTTTGTCATTTCCATATGGATTTTATCGGACATTCTTTACTTGTTCGGGTATTTCTCCTCTAATATTATGTACATCACATCTACCGCATCAACGTTCTTTGCACGTGTTCTTCCTTCATACGTAGTACGCTTATTATTTTTTTGTATGTCATGTTTCCTGAATCAAGATTGGTCCAATGTTCGGTTACCTCACATTTACATGTACACAATTACAGACTTTGTTTATTTTGTTTTTCACTTAAAACATCTAAAGATTGTATTAACTACCAATTCAAATCTGATAAGTCAATGTTCTTATTATACATCTTTTGTACGTACGCGAACATTCAATAATGTTATCATATATACAAACTATCAAATCGCACACACAAACATATGATTGTATTGGTCACCAATTCATATGTCTATAATACCATTGACTCAAACTTTTGTGCACCCCGTTTTATAAATTAATTTAAAAGTACGTCAGTTTGCTCTGTACGAGGTAACTGTAGGGTGATGAGTTTGACTCGAGTCGTATCTCTCGAGAAAACAACTGTTCGGTCTTTTCGATGTTTTTTTCAATTACGAATAACATACATGTACATTTGGGGGTTTAAATAGATTAATTCGATCATTATAAACTAAGACGATAATTAAACTAATTAAACTAAATTAAACTAATTACTTTAAACTAGATTATCAATTACGAACTAAGCAGTAAACTAAAGCTGATTAAACTAATTATTCTAATTTATCAACTAAGAGGAATAACTAAATTACCAATTTAATACTACGAAGATTTAGAGCTAATTATCGTATCTAGAAGCATGAATTTAAGAAACTATCGCTAAGCAAWTGAATCATACGAATCCAAGAGCCATTAACTAAGCATATACTAAATCTCATAAGTAAACTATATTAACCAATATCCAACATCCAAGCATAAGAAACGATTAAACTAATTAAAACTAGAATTAACT
This sequence comes from Phtheirospermum japonicum, assembly GCA_014905375.1. Classification (NCBI taxonomy): domain Eukaryota; kingdom Viridiplantae; phylum Streptophyta; class Magnoliopsida; order Lamiales; family Orobanchaceae; genus Phtheirospermum; species Phtheirospermum japonicum. Next base: position 566,275 of record BMAC01000460.1, read on the forward strand.
AAGAATTTATCTAAACAATTAACTAGAAAAGTATCTAAGAGTTTAGAGAACTTATTGAAACTAAGGAAAGCAATGAAAAGCTCCAGCTATTCCAGAGTTTGAACGCTGATCTTGGGCGAATATGGATTCTCGAGCGCGAAATTGGTGTTTCGGACGCGTAGAACTTCGATCCTTGATCTGCGTCTCCAAATCTTGTTATAAGACGTGGAATTATTGTTTTTATGAGCTAAGGAACCTTAGGGTAGATGTATCTATCGTGGTACTCTCCAAAAACTCGAAATATGAAGGGTTTTTTTATAAATATTACAAGTCTTGCCGCACAAGAAACCCTAATTTCCAAATTCTGGGCCGTCGCGTCGACGGAGCGTCGACTGACGCGAGCAGGTGCTCGGTCGGAACTCAGCAGACTTGGTCGGCAGCGCTCGGCAGGTGTGGTCAGCAGGTGCGCGCGTCGGCTAGCAGGTGCGTCGACGGGGTTCGTCGACATCGACGCTTCAGCAGCTAGCGTCGACGTTGCGTCGACCTTGGTGCGTCGACATCGACGCCTCAGAACGTAGCATCGGCAGTGCATCGACAGTGGTGCGTCGACATCTACGCTTCAGCAAGTTGCGTCGACGGAGCGTCGACTGACGCGGTCATGACTCCCTGACATGGCTCGCATCGACGGTGCATCGATGGTCGCGTCAGTCGACGCGACTGCGCGTCTGTCTCCAATTCTCGATCTTTTGCTACTCGTTTCACCGGAAAGCTTGTTCTTCACTTCTTGAACATCGAACCTCGTCTATTACGCGTTAAACTCTTCCGGTTACTTAGCTGTAAGGTGAAAAACAACGAAATATCACATACTTGCATCAATTACGATCAAAATGCGATAAAATAAGCTGGAATTATAAAAATACGAGATTAAGCTTAAATCGTCCAACTTACACCAAAAACAAATAGAAAAACGTACTAAAATACTAATAAAAATAAGGACAAATCTACTCTAATCAACCATGCACCCGACAAACAATTTAAAACACATTCAAGCATGCTTGTTTATTCGAAACAAGAAAAAGGTCGCTGTACTCCAACGCCAATAAACTATCCATATCAAAAGTTTACTAAAAAAATTTATTTAGCTGAAGGCAAATCCCTACAAGTCTTCATATTGTGTCATTTTCTTCCACATTTGCCACATTTCGTTCTTTGGGTCTACTCGCCTACAGAGGGTGTCCGTAGCCTTTTCGGCCAACCTGATCTTACTCGTCTAATCGGAGGAAAGACACCATCGTCCCGATCATCCTGCGTTGTCCACGCCCCATCAAACTGAACATGATAAACGGGCTCTTCGTACGTCGCCACCATAGACTCTTTCTAATAATACTTCGAACAATACGGAATCGCATCTTCATTCCGACCTCTCAATACACACATGAGAGTTCATCCATTTGAAACCGCTTGCATGTTCACTTTTTCACTTGCAAATCAACTACAAAAACTGACTGACCAACCGATACCTGATATATTCTATCATTTGCTCTTCGAATCTACCATATCAAACAAATAAACAACTATTATAAGATTATAAATACGTATATACAAAAGTACAAATAAATACTAACCGTCATACGCAGTGACATCTTATAATTTTCTTCTATCATATCTTGTCATTTTCTAGCCAACGCCTTGAATGTGTTTTCAACTTTATCATTGTTTGCAACGTTCCAGTTTTTGTTGCAATGCCCTCAAACATTCTAGTAAAGTTGTTACGGGTAACTTCCTTGCAAACCTTAAGGCCGCGTTGATGGGTTCGGCAGCGTTAGATGTCATCGTTAAAAATTGGTTATTTGGACAATGCGCCTGAGCCCATCGAGCAACCCCCACTCCCTCGAGGTACTCGACAATCTTATCATCTATATTTCTCAACTCATTCATTCGAAGGTTGAGTTCATCTGTGGTGTACGCCGTAGCAGCTGCGATGAACGTTTGACGTACCACTTTCGCGTTCTTCTTGAAGTGATGTTTCAGATTATTTCCAAGATGATTCATGCAAAAATATTGCGCCACCTCGTGGTAAACCTATAAATACATTTAGTATATTCCTATCGAAAACAAATACGTTAAATCAGTCATGACCCCAATTCTATTTTCTCCCAAACTGCGCACATTCATTAAAAATGCAAATTGTCCACTTTCTCTAAGAAATATACATTCACAACCCTGTACATGTTAAATAAACTATATATATATATATATATATATACAAGAGGGGGTTCGGGATGCCCCTCTTAAGTGCTTGGGTATGAAGGTGAGTGAGAAAGTACTCAGACAAATGCATGAAGGATGTTGTGGTAACCATATGGGTGCTCGAGTTCCGGCTTAGAAGATCTTAAGAGCGGGATATTTCTAGCCTTATCTGAAAGCGGATGCAGAAAAGGTAGTAAGGAGGTGCAAAAAATGTCAGTTGCATGCCCATTTAATGCACAAGCCGACTGAAGAACTTATGACCATGAGTGCAGCATGTCCTTTCGAGAAATGGGGAATCGATTTGGTGGGACCTTTTCCTATGGCCTCGGGACAGAGGAAAATCCTGGTGGTGGCTGTAGATTATTTTAGCAAATTGGTGGAAGCCGAGCCGTTGTCTAGAGTTATTGAGGAATCTATWTTGAAGTTCCTATGGAAGAACATAGTGTGTCATTTCGGGATACCCCGAGTGCTCGTGTCAGACAACGACACTCAGTTCACGAGGAATGGCTTGAAGGAGTGGTGTGATAGAATGAAGATCATGAAAAGATTCACTTCAGTGTATCACCCACAGGCTAATGGACAAGTAGAGGCCACTAATAAGATCCTGGTTCGGGGGATAAAGACACGGTTGGAAGAGGCTGGAGGAAGATGGGTCAAAGAACTCCAGTCAGCCCTATGGGCTTATCGAACCAACCCYAAAGAGGCTACTGGGGAGAGCCCAATTAGCTTGGTATATGGCATGGATGCCTTTATACCCGCTGAGGTCTGCGCCACGACTCACAGAATTTTAACATCCAACGAAGAACAAAACGAGATGATGATACGAGACTCCTTGGATTTGATATCCGAAAAGAGAGAAAAGGTATTCCTCCGGATGGAGGAAATGATAAGAAAGATGAAAGCGGCTTACAATAATAGGGTGGTTAAAAGGAATTTTCAGGTCAGAGACCTGGTGTTGAGAAGAGCATGTTTGGCTAGGAACCTTGGAAAGCTCGAGGCCAACTGGGAAGGACCTTTCAGGGTAACCCGAGTATTAGCAGGAGGTGGCTATGATCTTGTGGACATGAACGGAAGAGAAATACCCCGAGCCTGGAATGTAGAAAATTTGAAGACTTACTTCGTTTAAGAGAGGAGTAAATACCCCGGACCTTTCAATGGGTCTACTTGTGCAGGTCTTTTGTTGATTGCACCAAGAATGGCTAAATGTACTTGATCATATAAGGTAAAAAAGTATGTTCTATGATGAAATTGATTGCAGAATGGGGATTTTTATTGCACAAATATTTACATGAATTCTAGCACAACTAAAAAGACCTACCCACTGCGGTGGGTCGAGCGGATGCTCGAGGTTAGTAAGTTGGAAAATGTCAACTTAAAAGACCTACCCACGGCGGTGGGTCAAGCGGATGCTCGAGGTTAGTCAGTTGGCAAATATCAACCTAAAATCCTGCACACGGCAGCAGGTCGAGCGGATGCTCAGGTTTAGCATTGAGTGGCGAATGCCACTAGATAACATGTGGGAGACGCCCATGTGTTAAATATAAACTAGACGAATGAAAAAGTGAGGAAGCACAAAGAAAAATGCAATTTTTACTAAAACCAGATCTCAGGGTTAACTAATTATTACATGAACAAAAGCTCCAAAGCCTAAGACTCGAGCTAATAAAGCGTAGAACTAGAAAATAGGAGGTAATCATCAGCCAGAACGACGCCGAGCATTCTTCAATTTCCACAGTTCGTGGTCCACCTCACAGAATCTCAGGTAGTAGAGGTCGGCACGACGAGTCTCAGCTTTCGCACTGGCAGCTAGAGCTTCAATCACTTTGAACAAACAGTTCACTTGCTCGCGAAGGTCTAGAAGTTCTTCGCGGAGATGAAGAACATGATGATTGGAGGATTTCCGATGGTCCTTGTAGAATTGATTGTGTTGTCCTTTTCTCTCAAGACGGTGGCGAAGCCTGTCCACCTCCTCATGAAGTTCATAAGCATCCAGCGGCGGACTCGCCGAGGACCCAGACATGCTTAAGCGAGGGGAATATTGTGACAAATGAATAAGGAACAAGAGTTTATAAAGCAAAATTCTCCCTCCAACACATTTGAAATATTGTACGAATAAGTACAAAGGCCCGCCTAAAAGGAGAATAACATATGAAGCGTGGTTACACCAAGAAGCTAGAGCTTAAATTTTGGGCTTAACAAACCTCCTAAGAGATCGGGGCGCGTACTAAAGATACCCTCTTCCCAAGCTCACTAAAAGTGTCTAAAAGAACATGAAGATACAGTGAAAGCACAAGTTAAAGCAGGTGTAGTTCGAAAAATCAGGTATGACTAAAAATAGAGAAGGGAATCCCCAGAGAAACAAAGATTAAGCACAAGTGAAAGCACAAACAAGTATGAATTGAAATAAAAGTGGTTCATTCATCAAAAGAAACTTTGGTTACAAAGAGGGTCGTCATGACATACAATCAAAAAGGAAAAAGCAAAATATAAACGACGACATTACACAAGCATAAAGACAAAACCCCTAACAATCCAAACCCTCATGCCCGTAATCAGAAGTGGAGAGAAGGCCTGCCTTGAGCTACTTACTAAATTGATCATCCACGATACCTCCTCCCCCGCCTTCAACAGTAGGAGTGTTCTCGAAAATGAACAGAAGGGCAGGGTTGATTGGCTTGGCAGCACTGACCTCAGGCCTGAAGTGATGAAGGGCATACTCGAGAAAGTCCACGGCTCCAACAGAGTTAATCCGGGTGTCCTCGTCGATCGAAGAAATTTTAGTACAATAGGGGGTGCCATCCAGAGCAGCTTCCTTATCGAAGGTTTCCACCAAACCCCCCGAGGCTACCCACTCCTTCACCTTTCCCACAAGATAGTCCGCGTAAAAAGGGACTTTCCCAGCAAGATCCTGTAAAGGTCTTCGGAGCGGACAAAGACTTGGCGGGTAGCATCCCGAACTCGCTGGATCATGGATAGACCTTCTTCGGATTGGAGATACTTCGCTCGGCCGGCCTTCTCACCTTCAGAATGAGCTTTCTCAACCTTCACCATGAGCTCGCTGATTAACACGTAATTGTGGTGATTTTAGTTAGTATTTTAGTTCGTTTTTGTTAGAATTTTTTGTATAAGTTGGATATATTGAGCACATTTTCACATTTTTGTATTTCCAGCTTATTTTACCGCGTTTTAATAAAAATCGATATAAATAGGTGTTTATTTATTGTTTTTCCAATACAGCAAAGTAACCAGAGGATTTTGGAGCTTAATTAGAAGAATTTATGTTCAAGGAAATGAAAATGAGCTTTCCGACAAAAATTGGCAACTTTTGGAAGCTGCCAGGTTTTCTAGAACGGTCAGATGCTGAAACCGTTCTAGTATCCTGCGTCGCCGAAGCCCCTGCCCACGTCGCTCGACCCCGCGCCGACGCTGCCGAGCGCTGCCAACCGCTTCAAGTTTTCAGAACGGTTATTATGATGGAACCGTTCTAGTATCCTACCCCGATGCAAAAACGCATTTTTGACGCATTTTTAGGGTTTCTTGTTGCCCAAGACTTGGAATAACTATATATACCCTATGTATTTCAGATTTTCAGCACACCACTTCATATTTTATCATATTCCTAAGGTTTTAGGGTCTCTTAGGGGCTGACAACCCCAACGAGTGCCGTTTTAGTTACTTTTCATAATTTCTTAGTTTTAAATTCATAGTTTAGATTAGTTAGATTAGTTCTTAGATAGATTAGATAGTTTAGATTCAAGA
>BMAC01000460.1:572287-607607 GCA_014905375.1 Phtheirospermum japonicum
TAACTTCCTTGCAAACCTTAAGGCCGCGTTGATGGGTTCGGCAGCGTTAGATGTCATCGTTAAAAATTGGTTATTTGGACAATGCGCCTGAGCCCATCGAGCAACCCCCACTCCCTCGAGGTACTCGACAAATCTTATCATCTATATTTCTCAACTCATTCATTCGAAGGTTGAGTTCATCTGTGGTGTACGCCGTAGCAGCTGCGATGAACGTTTGACGTACCACTTTCGCGTTCTTCTTGAAGTGATGTTTTCAGATTATTTCCAAGATGATTCATGCAAAAATATTGCGCCACCTCGTGGTAAACCTATAAATACATTTAGTAATATTCCTATCGAAAACAAATACGTTAAATCAGTCATGACCCCAATTCTATTTTCTCCCAAACTGCGCACATTCATTAAAAATGCAAATTGTCCACTTTCTCTAAGAAATATACATTCACAACCCTGTACATGTTAAATAAACTATATATATATATATATATATATACAAGAGGGGGTTCGGGATGCCCCTCTTAAGTGCTTGGGTATGAAGGTGAGTGAGAAAGTACTCAGACAAATGCATGAAGGATGTTGTGGTAACCATATGGGTGCTCGAGTTCCGGCTTAGAAGATCTTAAGAGCGGGATATTTCTAGCCTTATCTGAAAGCGGATGCAGAAAAGGTAGTAAGGAGGTGCAAAAAATGTCAGTTGCATGCCCATTTAATGCACAAGCCGACTGAAGAACTTATGAACCATGAGTGCAGCATGTCCTTTCGAGAAATGGGAATCGATTTGGTGGGACCTTTTCCTATGGCCTCGGGACAGAGGAAAAATCCTGGTGGTGGCTGTAGATTATTTTAGCAAATTGGTGGAAGCCGAGCCGTTGTCTAGAGTTATTGAGGAATCTATTTTGAAGTTCCTATGGAAGAACATAGTGTGTCATTTCGGGATACCCCGAGTGCTCGTGTCAGACAACGACACTCAGTTCACGAGGAATGGCTTGAAGGAGTGGTGTGATAGAATGAAGATCATGAAAAGATTCACTTCAGTGTATCACCCACAGGCTAATGGACAAGTAGAGGCCACTAATAAGATCCTGGTTCGGGGGATAAAGACACGGTTGGAAGAGGCTGGAGGAAGATGGGTCAAAGAACTCCAGTCAGCCCTATGGGCTTATCGAACCAACCCGAAAGAGGCTACTGGGGAGAGCGCCAATTAGCTTGGTATATGGCATGGATGCCTTTATACCCGCTGAGGTCTGCGCCACGACTCACAGAATTTTAACATCCAACGAAGAACAAAACGAGATGATGATACGAGACTCCTTGGATTTGATATCCGAAAAGAGAGAAAAGGTATTCCTCCGGATGGAGGAAATGATAAGAAAGATGAAAGCGGCTTACAATAATAGGGTGGTTAAAAGGAATTTTCAGGTCAGAGACCTGGTGTTGAGAAGAGCCATGTTTGGGCTAGGAACCTTGGAAAGCTCGATATATATATATATATATATATATATATATATATATATATATATATAATATATATACTATACTATATAGTACTATATATATATACACATATATATGTGTGTGTGTATGTATATGTATTTATATATGCAGACGTAATAACTAATTCGATTTAAAATTGGGGTGTGATAATTCCTATCTAGTATTTGTGTTCTTTGCCCTTTGAATTATAAATGTTGTAGCAAAATCAATGCAGTGCTGTTTTCCATTATGTGTATGTATTAAGTTACTGAGACTTTGATTAATTTAGTTAACGTATGGAGGATTTAATAGTTTCATAAAAAAATTATAATATATATTTATATATATGTACACACACAAATGTATACGTATATAAACAGTGTATTACCGTAGGAATACCATCAGAAATAACTAATATCTAATTATTTATAAACGTCTACGAACTAACCTTCGTCACTGCATTCACCAGAATTTTGTTCCTATCCGACACAATGCACATGCCCTCCCTCGTACCAATCGCAGCTCTCAAGTTCACAAAGAATCATTCGTACGCCAAATCATTTTCAGAATTAACAACCGCAAATGCGAGAGGTAAAATATGCGTGTTCACGTCTTGCACACTCGCTGTTAAGAGAGTACCACCATACGATGCCTTTAAGAATGTCCCGTCAACCACAACGATGGGCCTGCAATGGTGCCAACCTTTTATCGATGCGTACATCAACATGAATAGAAATAGGAATTTTTCATCGTCTGATTTTTGCAACCTTACAAAACTCCCAGGGTTTGCCTCAGCCAACATCTTGAGGTACCTACCTACCATATTATACGACTCATCCGGTTTACCTCTAACCTCGTCTATTGCCTTTCGTCTAGATCTCCATGCTTTTTTGTAGTTCAAATTAACCCCATAGTCATCCTTCATGTCCCTCATTATGACCACCGGTGTATACGTCATTTTCAAACTACGTAACCATTTTTTAATACAATCGCTCACAATCTGTGATGTAGCTTGTCGTTGCTCGTTCATTCTCCTATCCAGCGGACATGTGTGCGCACTGTGCATCGACCGCACCTTGAAAACACCGGAATTACCGACACAAGAAGATTTCATAAACCAACCACATTCATCATCCACATATGCGACGTAATACTGTTTACGACATGACTTCATAACCCTGAAATTGGATTTCTTGCTTAGCGCAAAGAACTTCTTTGTTTTTTTTTTAAACTTCTTCATTCATGAAAATTTGTCCCGGTCTCACGTCACCGCTTTCAATATTCTCATGTACGACATCATGTTTCTCAATGGGGTTGTCACATATTTTTTTGTTGATTGAATCAACCTCATCAACAATTTCACTCGCTGCCTCGTTTGCAAATTTAAATACATTTGATTCTGAGCGGTTTGTATCAAGCTGCATCGCATCTCTCAAACGATTTACGTGCGTTGAATTGAGTTAATGCACCTGCTACTTCTTCATCTGTTGTGATGTAACTCACAACATCGCGCCTCACCTCCTTAATTGTCGCGCACAACGGAAACTTCGTATAATCGGGTTCTTTCACCTTCAATTCCTTGTAAAATCCCAAGGCTACATCATTTTCTATCGAAATTGGCGGATACGCATCCTTAAGTTGATACTCCAACACTATATGTTTATCATTCGTATTAATATTTAATAATTCTGCAACAAGCATATTCAAATCTTCATACTTGCAACCTCTATTAATCGCAACACCTAAAACGTCAAAATTAACATAGTTGTTCTTTTGGTCCCACTCACCGTTATGATGGACCAAAACAAGTGTCGTTGCCATTTACTGAAAAAAAAAAATAACAAATTCAAACAAAAAAAAAAGGAAAAATAAAATAAAGAAGAAACAAACAGAAAACCATTAAGAAACAGAAATAGAGATAAACATCAACAAAGATAAAAAAAAAACTCACTGAAATAAGTAAACAATAGAAATTTCGAATACAACCGACAAAATAGTTGCTATAAAAAATCGAATGCTTACATATCGTTTCCCTCTCGTGGTGAGGCGCCCTCCGGATTATAGAAATTTCGTAAAGTTTTCTAGAATATTTACTACGTGTTTCCTGAACTCGTGTTTGCTGTATACTTGTCTGTTCCTTTTCGCATTTAATTTTTCCATTAGTTTCCCGCAAATTCATAGTCATAGCAAGTAATAAGCCGTCCATGAATTCAGAGAGTGCAGTGAATTCCGTTACAGTTTATGGCCGGGTTACATACAAATTAAACCAGTGGTAAGCGTTTTAAAATCTTATTTTTGGTATTTCTGAAAATTAAGCCTAATATTTAGGAAGATTGAAAATCACGTAATTTAGGAATTCTTTTCACCTTGGTTAGTTATATTTGTAATTTTCTAATTATGGTAACAAATTTGGAATCAAATTTCTTATATTAGGTATCTACATCAATAACCCTTTTTTTTATAAAATAATACATTTTAAGAAAACTTAAAGACTTCATTGATGTTGTTTGGGACTTTCATTCCATTTCTTGATGAGATTAAAATTTTCAAAATGAAAGTGATATCATAATTTGAAGAAATTTATATGAAATTGAATAATAAAGAAATATTGTCATGACCTACTATTATTGATTAAAAAAGTTTACTACTTATATTGTAAGCATCAAAGTGTGTTTGTGTTTTTTTGTTTACTACTTTATACTCTTCCAAAAATTATTTCGTCCATCATCGATTATTATCACATATTTTTTTGGAAAGAAATACACTAAACCATCTGAGCTATTCGATTTTTTACACTTTACCATACAAAATATTTTTTTATTACACTTTGCCATATGAACCATGTAATTTTTACATTTTACCCTATATGGACAGTTTATCCGTGAAAACTCTGGTGAAAATTACACTGATTACAATATTATGAAAATTTCTACAATTTATGTATTCAATACCTACTAAAATTAAATAATCAATAAATAAGTATTTTAATATTTATTTTTTTACTTAATAAACTTATTTATTATATGTATTCATATTACAATATTAATTTCTTTTAATATTATAATCCAAAAATAAACTAACTAAATTAGTAGTTTTTTGAACTCATAAATAGGAAAATACGAACCAAACTTATTACTTTTGTTTGAGTTCAAAACACTACTAACATAGTTACTTTAGTTCGATTTTATTTTTGAAATATTATTTTATTTAAATATTAAAACTAAATTAGAAAATATTGAGCCAAACTCATTATTTAATATCTTAATCGATACGCGCTCAATACACTACCAAAATGATAAATTTAGTCTATTTTTTCTATGTATAATATTAAAACTAAAATAAATATTATAATATGAATACATATAATAAATAAGTTTATTAATTAGAAAAATAAGTATTAGAGTACTTATATATTAATTATTTAATTTTGAAGGTAATGAATACATAAAATGTAAGATAAATAAATAAAATAAAAAATATTTTAGTGAAATGTTAAAAATATTACGCTATATCGTAAAGTGCAAAAACACACATAGTATGGGGGGTTAGGTGTAATTCTCACCACAGTTTTTAGGGGTAAAATAATTGTCCATATAAGGTAAAATGTAAAAATTACTTAGTTTATATGGTAGAGTGTAACAATTTTTTTTTGTATAATAAAGTGTAGAAACCTGAATAATTCAGAGGTTCAGCGTATTTTTTCCTATTTTCTATTTTATGTTTCACTATTCATCCCATAACATAACTTTAAGGGCATGTGCAACGCAATAGACATTCGTTGCAGCTAAGTGTGAGCAAAAATCCGAAAAATCGAAATAACCGACTGAATCGAATCGAAAATTTTGGTTCGGTTCGATTTTATGTAAATTCGGTTCGGTTTGAGAATTCCAAAAAATCGGTTAATTCGGTTCGGTTTTACAAAAAAAAATTCGGTTCGTTTCGGTTTTAACCGAAATATAATTAAACAATAAAAAAATATAATTTTTATATTACTTATTATTATTTTTTTATCAATTCGGTTCGGTTAATTCGGTTTTAAACCTATTTTCGTTTTAGTTCGTTTTGAAATTTTGTAAATATTTCGGTTTTCGGTTTTAGACCGAATTTCGGTTCGGTTCGGTTTGAAATTTTTATGCAAATTTCGATTCGATTTTCGGCCGAACCGACCGATTGCTCACCCCTAATTGCGGCCAAAAGGAATCTCCACGCAAACATGCTCCAATGCACGAAAAAAGGGACGGTCATTGCGGGGCCCACAATCAAATGGTGGGCTCTGCGGGGAAAACTTTCCCGTGACTATTTCAATTTTTATTGCGAAATTTGAAGGCTGGAATTATAAATTTATAATTAAAAAAATCAAAACAAATTCAGAATAAATCAAAAAATTATCAGAACAATAAAATTGAAAATAAGAAATTTTTATTTTTTAAAACTTTTGTTGGATAAAAATATTTAAATAACTTATAACCTATTAAAACTTAAATACATTCAAGAAAATAAAAAAGAATCAAAAAGCATGTAAAATATTCAAATAAAATTTAAAAAAATGAAAAAAAAGTAACAGTAAAAAACAAAAAATATATATTTTGTAATTAAAATAACAATAATAAATTCAAAAATAAAATTAAAAAATATGCGGAACTATTTTATAGCAATTGAAATGTAGATATTATTTTATATATTTGAAAATTCCCAAAAAGAAAATTAAAAAAATTTGTTTTCATTAAATCATTATTTGTTGGATTTTATTTATTTTTAATGTTTTTCATAAACTCAAACAGAACACAAATTGTTCAGGAAAAAAGGCGGCGGAGAAAGGAGAGAGAGAGACGGAAAAAAGAGGAAAAGAAGAAGAAATAGCGCAACGCCGCTGTTGCTTGGACCGCCAACGCCCGCCGCAGCTGTAGCCTCGCTTCCCTTCGTGCGCCGCCGTCTCCGCTGTTCCCTGCACTGCCCCCTCCGCTTTTGCTGGAGATCTCCTCGCTGTCGTCTAGCCATGAACAGAAATTTCTCCAATAAGGCAAGTTTTCATGTTTTTAACACATTTTCAAAGTTTTGTATTTTATCATTTATGGCTCATTCGAAATTGTTGTTAAAGTAGATTTTTGTTGTGAATTTATGATTTAATTTCGGTTCAATTGATAATTTAGGGTTGAATTGGGAATTTATGGATTAATTAGGGTTATTCACGAATTAAGGTTTAATTAGGGTTCAACATTTGCTATCAATGCTGTCAGTTCTCTGAATCATACTCATGGTTTTGTATTCAAGAACTGGATTGATATTTTGTATAGCCATTTGCGTTCATAATGTGTAGAACTCATTGTTTCACAAAACGGCCGAGGCGTATGCCTTGAGGCACGCCTTGAAACATTTTTCGTAAAATTGGCTCGAGGCGGGGGCATCGAACCCCTATATCTGGAACGTGCGCTCAAAGTAGTCATGGCGTCTGGGTCGGATGTCTCAATTTCATCTGATTTATTCATACAATCTCAGTTTCAATTGTGTGATTCATGGAATAGGCACTTATCGTAGAAATAGGCAATTTTTTGGTATAATTTCAAGCATTCGCGCTCGAGCTCCGATAACATGTGCTCTTTATCAGCTTCACTCTCCCCAATTTCATTCCATATTTGCTGATTAAAAAAAAAAAATAATATTTTCTAATTATGCAAACACCCAAATATAAATTACTAAACCAAAGAAACATTGAATTAAGAGAAAGCATACTTATACAAAAATTAAAAAAGGCAAAAAAACAARAGGAAAATCAAGAAACACTTGAAATTAAACAAAAAAAYATTAATTCAACTCCAAAAGCAATGGAAATTAATTGATAGAGAAAAACAGAAAAGGAAAGCTGAGTAAGAGAGAGAAAGAGACCTGAAGTTGTTTGATTAAAGCGTTGAAAGTGTTGGTCGTACGGACATTACTCCCAAAGGTCATCATCATTTTCACTCACTGGTGATTATAATTGTTGCCTTTTTTTTTTGTGCCTTTAACAGTTGCAAAAGGTTTCAGAGCAAAAAAGATAAAAAAAGTGGAGATTTTGAAATCTGGGTTTTAGAGCTAGCAGCTTAGCAGCAAAACTAACACTAGTATTTCTATAAATACTATAAACCCATCTCTCTCTGACAGATCTGAAGCTTTCCCATTTACAAAACAACCAAACAGACAGACAACAAACTTGTTCAAACTGTGTTTTCTTGTTTTTATGTTCAAGAAAARAATTAAACAAGAAGWGTTAGGTAATATTCTTGTGGAGAAAAGCCAAGATTATAATTAATAATTAGTATTMTTATTARAGAAAATAYGCACCAACTCAATTATTATTGTTAATTTGCAGCTGCTCTGCAACACCACCAAGACAACTATTACTATTCTTTTCAACCAAGGACCCAAGAATAAAATAGTAATAATAATAAGTATTAATGTTTTTTMCTTTGCTGATTAGAGAGGTTTCACTTTCAGTGAGTGTGTTGGTGGGGCAAAGCTTGATGACCTGTGCAGATTAGCACAGCTTTTTATGCTACCCACCAATATTTACTATTTAATGCACTAGACTTGCCTTATTCCTCTTACCCTTTACTGAGTATGAGAAAATGAAAAAATAAAAAGTTAATAATATACTTTTATTTAAAAGAATTAGAACTGTGATAGAATAAAAAGATAAATAAAATTAATAAAATAATATTTAATTATTTTTTATAATATAAATGTGATAGAATGAGATATAAAATTTTCTAACATGCGATTAGGGGTGAGCAAAAAATCAAAAAATTGAAAATATTGTACGAACCGATTTCATGTAAATTCGCTTCGATTTTTGGTTTTAGAATTCCAAAAAATCAGTTATTTCGATTCGTTTCGGTTTTGCAAATAAATTTCGCTTTGGGTCGGTTTTAACCGAAATATATTTAAAAAATAAAATTAATAATATTTATATTACTTATTGTTATTTTTTATTAATTCGGTTCGGTGGTTTTAAGCATATTTTCGGTTTAGTTCGATTTGAAATTTTATAAATATTTCGGTTGTCGATTTTCTCGTTTCGGTTAATTCGATTTATAACCTAATTTCGATTTAGTTCGTTTTGAAATTTTTTCGGTTACAATTTTTTTTCGGTTCAATTCAATTTTCGGCCGAACAGACCGATTACTCACCCAACACACGATAGATGAACAGGACCAAAAGAATATGAAACTAAATTTTAACTTAATTTATCTTAGAAGGCTCATTCTTTCTTCTTCTTCTTTTTTTTTTCCTTTCTTAATGCTTTGTCTTTAATTAGATTGCAATAGGCAATTGTTTAGTTCACATTATCTCCTCGCTATGTCCCATGTTTTTATTTTATCACCAACAATTAATTCATTAATCATCAGTTTTTTAAAAGATATTTGATGTTTTACGGTATATACTCCAATAATGTAATAATCATGAGTGGGTTGAAAATATATTGGACCAAAGTTTAGATAAAATGGGTAGGCAAATGAGCTGTCAAGCAGAGATCAATTCATTGTGTTGATAGGAATATATAGTCCAAAGGTGGGTCCCAGCGGGCCTATGTATTTAAAAGTACATCCACAAGCAGACAATAATAAATCCGAAACCAATACAGTAATTTCGATTTTTCACCTCCAGCAATGAAATGTATATTTATTTATTTATTATCCATTTGATTATCTAATCAGCTTCTTCGAATATATGCTTCAGGATGAGTCTGACAGAATCCAGGATCTCTTCCTCTCTGCACGAGCTAACAAACTTCACTACAACACTATTTTATATAATTTAGAAAGAAAAAAAAAAAAAGATTGGTGAGTATATATGTAAGAATCAATTATACGTAGAAATTTAATGCAAAAGATAACATGACGTATCACCAACAAAATTGGTAGGTTAACGATAAGTGATGGTTCTTTTTCAGATGTTTAAAATGTTCCACCATTATTTTCCTGTAATTAAATGAAAAATACCTTCATTTTGCTATTTTTCTTGAAGATTGGCATTACATTGGTTTCTAGTATTGAAGCTCCAAATCCCCTTTTTGCTGGTCTTACGTGGTGTCAAGTTTAAGCATTATCGCATTCTTGTGCATTTGTATCTGTGTGCGTACTTGTGCATATGGATCTCCGTGTGTATTAATCTCATCATTCATTTCTTTTGTTAGGGGTCTACGCGCTTTCTACATTCCTTTAAAGGATAAAAGCAATGCGTTGAGCCGACACATCGGTCGAGCATTCTTATAAACAGTTAAACTCCACAGCCTCTCTACTCATATTTGCTGCATAATGCCACAGCCTCAGCACTACAGAATATTCTTCACAAATGATTTCATTTGTGGGCCCCACGTCCAACGTCGATGGATGACCTCTAGCAAAAGGGTTCAAGACCGCAGCAAGAACAAGCGCGTGCAGGACCTTGAGATAGCCACGGAGAAACATAAGGTAATKTACAAAATCCTCTACTTGTTGGAAATCCTCAAAGGGGAGCCTGAAAWCATCATCCCCTTAAGAAACCTCGACCAACACCGTCGACAAATCAATCTCCCCAAGCCCAACAAAATCTCGGATTTCATCCGGAAAGCGCCTAAGCTCTTTGAGCTTTACAAAGACACTCGAGGCGTCGTGTGGTGCGGAATGACAGAAATAGCTGAGGAATTGTTGAAAGAGGAAGACGAAATTATCAAAAAYCATAGCGAGAAAGCTGCGGAGTATGTGACTAGAATGTTAATGATGTCTGCGGATAAACGGCTYGCGCTTGATAAGATRGCACATTTTAGACGGGATTTKGGCTTGCCGATGGATTTCCGTAAGCATTGGGTACATGATTATCCCGWAAACTTTAAGGTCGTTCGGCCTTTTAAYCCTTGTGACSAGAGTGAGTATTTGGAGCTTGTCTCATGGAAGCCTGATTGGGCGATCACGGAATTGGAAAAGACGGTGTTAGGCATGAAGGGCGGGCAGAAAGATAGCAATCATGTTCCTGGGTTGCTTTCATTGGCTTTTCTGTTGAAATTCCCCACTAGTTATAAGAAAATGTATAGATACAATGGGAAAATTGAGCATTTTCAGAAACGGGAGTATTTATCGCCTTACGCCGATGCCCGGGGTTTACGAGCCGGGTCGCTAGAGTTCGATAAGAGGGCAGTGGCGGTGATGCACGAGCTGCTTAGCTTTACACTTGAGAAAAGGTTAGTGACTGATTACTTAACGCATTTCAGAAGAGAGTTTACGATGCCGCAGAAGCTGATGAGGCTTTTGCTGAAGCACCTCGGGATTTTCTATGTCTCTGAGAGGGGGAAGAGGTTTAGTGTGTTCTTGAATGAGGCTTATGATGGTTCGGAGTTGATTGAAAAGCATCCGTTGATTTGTTGGAGGGAAAAGGTTTTGAGTCTGGTAGGTTTTAGGGGGAAGAATAAGAATAAGAAGATTGAGAGTTTTGATGATTACTCGGATGTGGAGGATAAGGATTTGGTTGGGATTGAGTCTGAGGATGACGATGTGCAGCTGGAGTTTGGGCAGGATGAGACGATGCGTTCGTTAGGGAACGATTCGGATATGGATGGTTCGGAAATGGAGATCGAGGAGGTTTGCAGGGCATACAATGAGTGAATGGGACCAAGGTCAATATTTTTTCTTCAATATAAGTTTTCTGCTCTGTGTAAAAAAAAAGTGTATGCACATTTGTACTAGTGAATATCTATCGGTGTTTGATTATCGAGTGGGTTCCTTCAATTGATCTTTCCAAAACACAACACTCTGGAAATACAATCAAAAATTAAATTAGATACAGTATCCTCTTGTTTCTCGTACACAACACATGCTTGTCAACTTGAACTATGTGAAACCCCATGGTTTTCATCTATGTTTATTAGCAGCGATTGATGTGTTGTTTCTCCAAGGAAAAAGCATGGTATCTTATCCTGGCAAGGGATTGGCTGTGCCATGTGGATTGATTTTTTGCATGCTGATCACCCCAGATTGTTTTGTTGACTTGTGGAACTTTTTATTTATTTTTATATCTGAAGGCTGTGGATGCGATGAAGTCGGGAGACATTAAATGAAATTCATACCGAAATCCTCGTTCATTTCTAGGTAGGATTAGTAAAACTGTTTTTATTTTGCAATGTACATCACTCTGATCTTGTAGTTGAATTCTCAAGATATTCTTGATTTAGATTCTTTGCATCTGGACTTTTTGTTTGTTGTTACTTCTTATTTTCTTGATAATCTTATCTTCTGTACGCAATATATAGTATATATAAGGAGCTGAAACTATTTCTTCGTCTATATAACTAGCATTTTGTGTGTGCGCGCCCACGCGCGCTCCAACCCTCAAATGCTATTCGAGGGTCCGAAAGTTGTATTTGAGAGTAAGATATACCTGTCGAATCCCATTATTAGTATGAATTGTCTACAGGACAGGTCTAGTTTGCAAATATCTTCTGCTACAGTTTGTCCCAAAGTGGTACAAAATTCGAATACGTTATGATCATTATCTTCAGTTAACATATACATTGCAGAAACTTAAAATTCTCTGTTTTACTTGGAACTGTTTTCAATTTGAAATAACAGTTAGTGAGTTTGATCTAATTGCATGCTTAGGTGTTGCACTGCCGATACAATTTTCAGAAGAAGCTACATTTGCTTCAACCAGCCACAGTAAAGGGCACAAAGTTCAGGCTTTTTAGCATAAAAGGTCATCTGAAGTAACTGACTCAGTAATGCCGATCAAATTTGATCTTTAAATGCCAACCAAAAGCAGCCCCATCAAGCATTCATTTGTCTGAAGAACAAAAGGACTTGAAAACGATTGACGAGGGAAATGATGTGGAAGTGGAATTAAGTCTTAAGCATTCGAGAGGCCAAGGGTGATTGTTTATCATCTGATTCCAAAATTTATTTCACTTTGGGCAAAAAATTTGGAGATTGAGGATTGAATACACTTCTCATTTTAGGTTGGCTCCTTTCATTTGGAGTCAATTGTAGCAATAAAAATCATTAAAGTAATAATACTAATATAATAATAATATCAATAACTACCACCACCATTCGATCTGTCAACCAGTGATGGTGATTTTTTCGACGGCTGCCAACTTGAATAATTTTCCAGTGATTTTTTTAAAACCCAAAAAATAGTTATTTTGGGGCCAAACTTTCAATACATCAAGTAAGAAATTTCTTACATTTCCGATCATAATGTAAGAAACTTCCAATATAAAATAAGTAATTTTTACAATGAAATAAGATATTTTTGCGTTGTTGTAAGAAATTCTCAATGTTGTATTCAGTAAAAATAAATAATAATATTTTGCTACCAAGTAATTTTTTATTTTTTATTTTTTTGCGAAAAAGAAAAAAAAAAGTGTGTTTAATAAGTTTGGAATACTTAACAAAATTTGCAAATTACAATCAAGTAATAACTCTTGCAATTAAATAAGGATTTTTGATTGTATAATAAGATTTTTTTGACAAAAAATAAATATAAATAAAGCTCTCGCCGAAAAATAATTTATGGCGACCGAAAAAAAAATTTTTGGTCGGTCGGGCGGCGGCAGGAGCAGCCATACCACTGTCAATACTATATTATTGTTGTTGGTGTTGTTGAAATAATACATAAATGAATAAAAAAAGTAAAACTTAAATGAAAATGTGGAATGAGAGAGTGTAAACAATTCTCATTTAAACTATCTCCAATACAAAAGATAAAAACATCTCCAATCAGGTTTAAAAAAGATGTGCTAGAAGAGAAAAATGAGAGCATAAGGAGGGTCAGAAATGCTGTAAAATATGTAAGGTCTTCTCCAATCAGGTTTAAAAAAGTTTTTAAAAAAATTGTGTTGAGAAAGAAAATTTTGATTCAAAAAGTGTTGTTTGTTTAGATGTTGAGACACGATGGAACTCCAATTACATGATGCTTGAAGTTGTTGAGAAGTTTGAAAAGACCTTTGATAGACTGGGGGATGAAATCTTAAATATATGGGCTATTTTGATCACTAATGAATTGAATGAAGAAGGTGTGTGGTGGGAGAAAGAAAGGGCATAAGATAATTGGGCCTCTGGCAGACACATATTGGATCATTGCTAGGAACTTTGTCAAGTTCTTAAAAATATTTCAAATGCATTTTCTCGTGAACTTGCAATTGTACATGTTTGTTTTTTCTTCCTTGCTTTTCATAGAAGACATCCGAGTAATCATCAAAACTCTCAATATTTTTATTCTTATTCTTCCATGTTTGTTTTTTCTTCCTTGCTTTTCATAGAAGACATCCGAGTAATCATCAAAACTCTCAATCTTCTTATTCTTATTCTTCCACCTAAAACCATCCAGACTCAAAACCTTTTCCCTCCAACAAATCAACGGATGCTTTTAAATCAAGTCCGAACAATCATAAGCCTCATTCAAGAACACACTAAACCTCTTCCCCCTCTCAGAGACATAGAGAATCCCGAGGTGCTTCAGCAGAAGCCTCATCAGCTTCTGCGGCATCGTAAACTCTCTTTTGAAATGCGTTAAGTAATCAGTCACTAACCTTTCCTCAAGTGTAAAGCTAAGCAGCTCGTGCATCACCGCCACTGCCCTCTTATCGAACTCTAGCGACCCGGCTCGTAAACCCCGGGCATCGGCGTAAGGTGATAAATACTCCCGTTTCTGAAAATGTTCAATTTTCCCATTCTATCTATACATTTTCTTATAACTAGCGGGGAATTTCAACAGAAAAGCTAATGAAAGCAACCCAGGAACATGATTGCTATCTTTCTGCCCGCCCTTCATGCCTAACACCGTCTTTTCCAATTCTGTGATCGCCCAATCAGGCTTCCATGAGACAAGCTCGAAATACTCACTCTCGTCACAAGGCTTAAAAGGCCGAATGTCTGGGTGGATTTCTTGAAGAGGGCATATAGAGGGTGGGCTAGGGTTTGAGTATTTTTTGAGAAAGAAAAGAAATTCATTCAATTTATATAACATATATACATACATATATCTATATCTATATATATATATATATATATATATAAGGGAAAATGACCAGCAAATATATAGTAGAAGGCTTTTTTGCCCACTAAATTACACATCTTTTTTTTTGTTCACTAGGTACATGTTTTTCTCTCTTTTTTTTTACCATTAACTTTTTTACACAAAATCAGGACAATTTGCCATTATCTCATTTCAACTTGATAAAACCAAAAAGATTGGTTACCAAGAATATGGTGTACTAACCTCAAATCCGAGATCAACAAAATAAAATAACTTCTAGATCCGTCACAGCGACTTGATAAGCCTCCAAAAATCCTCCTGGCGACCTAGCTGATTCAAGCTTTTTGTGTGTGCCTACTTATAACTATTTGTCAAAAATTCAATAGTTTGCCCGCAAGTGTAGGGGATCGCGTGTAGGTTGGTAAAGTTAACTCGAGTCGTCTCTCGATGAACATAAAATCGGAATCTTGAATAGTTTGTTCAATCACAAGTAACTTATATAGTTTAACTCTAACTAAGCAATTCACTAAGAACATGTAATTCAAACAGAGAAAACATTCTACGAATTCAAATAGGGTTAACTAGCATAATCGAAAAGAAATTATCTAAAGCGTAAAGTAAATGGAATAAACTATCTAGCATGAACAATAACCAAACATAAATTAAACTAAAATAAAAGATTACGAATCCGAATAACAATAGTATCTAGGGTTTGAAGCATAAAATGATTCAAGAACAATAATCGAAAAACGTCTACTTAGTTGCATAAATTAAACTAAGAAAGCAAATAAAGAGTTTAGAATACTTATTTAAACTAAGAATTCCAGTATTTTCTCCAGCTAATCCGAAGATATTGCGTAGACCTTGGCCAAAAATCGAGTCACAAACTAATGATTGAAGCTTGGATCTCGTGACTCTTGAGTCTCCGGTGTCGATCTTCTATGTTGTTATGGGATGTAACGGTGTATTGTTTTCGAGCCGAAAGAACGTAAGTAGGGTTGTAAATGGTGTATCTCTTTTTTTGGGACGGATTTTGAGAAGGGCTTTTATAGTTTTCCCTTGTCTTGGAGCATAAGAAACCCTAAAATCTATTTATGGGCCGTCGCATTGACTACGCGTTGATCGACGCGAACAGGAGCTCGGCGTCGACGCATCCGGTGTGCTTGCGTTGATTGGGCAGAGGCGTCGACCGACGCGGGCATGGATCGACACTAAAGAGAGTTACGTCGAATTGGCCGTCAACCGATGCACCTATGGATCGACGCATCAGAGAGTTACATCGGCTTGGCGTCGACATAGTGTCGATCGACGCGGGCATGGATTGCGTCGACCGACGCAACTTCGCTGCAGCCTTGTCTTCTTGATCTTTCTGCTACTCTTTCACCGGAAAGCTCATTCTCGACTCTCGAACGTCAAACTTCATCTATTTATGCGTTGAATTCTTACGTTTACTTAGCTGTAAGGTGAAAAACAACGAATAATCACCTATTCTCATTAATTACGATCAAAATACGGTAAAATAAGCCGAAAGTATAAAAATACGGAATTAAGCTTAAACTATCCAACTTATACCAAAAACAATAAGAAAAACTAACTAAAATGCTAATAAAAATAAGGACAAATATGTGCCAATCAACTACCCCACGCTTATTGGTTTGTTCGTCCTCGAACGAACGATAGATTCAAAGTATAGGAAGAATGAAAATCAGTCCAAACAATGATTCGTGCGATGCTACATAGATAATTTTGAAAATATTGATACTTGCAGCACAACTTCAAACACTCCACCCTTATTACTTTGTCGCTTCCAAAATCAAATTCATGCATCCTCACAAAAGGGTAATATATAGGGTGTACGCGCAAAGCACTCAAGTACTTTCTGCATGGTACGTGTATTCACTCAAATCATACAAATACATGCACAATAAACAAGAACCGGAATTCAATCTCTTTTCCATCGCAAATTAAGTGTATTATCAAGCTGAGAATCGGAAAAGGTCTTTTCGGGTTATAATGTAGGCTCTTGGGACGGGTATGAAATATATAAGTCATGTGACTAACTCATGATCTAACATGATCAATAACTCACTCAACCTAATCTAATAACGAAGCAATTTGCTTCACCTCGTTCAAAAATAAAAACCTCACTAAACACTCATAACGTAGCCTTTAAACATAGGCTATTTCTCAACTCGTAACTCTAAACCGATTTTTGCTCAAACCACTTAATCACAATTGAAGCTTATTATATGCTTACTTATTACAACTCAAGTCTTTGCCTTTTAAACATCAGGCTTCATAGGAACACAAGCCTTTATAAAGCAGATATGCAACACGATTCACCAAGATTCACCATCCTTCTCCTTTTTTTTATCCCCCTTTTATTCTTTTTTATGGGGTCATATTTTTTCTTTTTTTTATTTCTCAGATGGTGGTCATTTATTACAAAAATTCATAAAATCATAAATTCCTAATAAAAATTCCAAAACTCTAATAACCAAAATAACGAACTCCTACCCCACGCTTTTAATGGGTTGTAGGGGTCGACTCAAAAACAATCATGGCTATAGGCACGGATTATTTATGTATGATTGGCTCATTCGAAATTTATAGTGGCTGATATATATGGATATGGCCGGAATAGGGTTTTATTTGTGCCTTAATGTCATGTTCAAAGTCAACTACACAGCGGTTTCAAAGAGATATCAAAACAGAACTCATTCAAGCACATGCAAAGATGATAATCACTCAGGCTACTCACAGGCATTTTGCATGAAAAAGTTTTGAATTGACGCCGATTTTAAGGTTTTGCGAAATCAATTGCGTACAAGTACCATTTTACAATATATAAATAATAATTTTGGAAAATTTTATGCACTTATACACGCTCAAAGACAAGAACATCAAATCATACGTAGTCAACTTCGACAAGCAAGCCAGACAAACACAATTCAACGCAGAAATAGCAATCAATCACGTAAAAAAATTTAAATTGCACATGAATTTCAATCATACTCAACCATCCCCCTCCCTAAAAACTCGGCAATCCCCTGATTGCCATAAACATAAAGAAAAACAAATCAAAAGAGGATAGGATTAGGAAAAATGTCTCTGAATGGTCGAATTTCCCCAATTAAAGCCGTGCAATTTTCCGGTGTCCAGAGGCTTGTGATTGGATTTGTCCTTAAAACAAAATAGTCAAAAAACTAAAAGTAACGAGTAAACGTAGGGACGATTGTCGATTAGTGCTAGAACGTGTTGGGCGACGTGCACCATCGACGCTGCCGATCACCGCGCTCGCCTTGGCTATTGTCGATGCCGAGGGAAGGTAGCGTCGATCGACACGCAATTCGGCATCAAAGTTTTCAAAATTGTTTTCAAACTGCTAACCTTTCCGCTAAATGACCGTTAATCATGGATAAACTGCACAATCTCACAAGAAAATCAAAAACGTCCATGGTATCACCGAAGAAATATTTAAAGACAAGGGACGTGCGAAAAATAAATTTTTTATTAATGCTGATTTGAAACACGTAGACAACTGAATAAAATTAAAATTGCGATAAAATAAACAAGATAGAGTAGGAGGACAATCCTATGACTCGATAATGGAAAAAACATAAATAAATAGCTAGTGGCAACGTTCTACGAATCTAGGAGGATCCATTGCGCAAATTCTCCAGTGTGGCAATATTCTTGTTAGCTTCATCCAAACACTTCTTCCAGTATCCTATGTTCCATTCGTGTGCCGCGTTCCCCTCATTTAGATTCTTGATTTGGGCCTCCAGCTCCTCAATTCGGCGTAAGAGCACAAATTTTTCCTCACGGATGTCGTAATTCTGTCGTATGAGGCCCATCCCATGTATCACCATTGCGTCTATTTCGGCCTCTTTCTCTTCGAGGCGCTTGTCCCTAAAGGTGATCTCGCTTGCAAATTCAGCTTCTCCCCACAACATATCAGTATGTTGCTTGGTTAAATTCGCAATTGTCTCTCTAGCCATGAGAAGTTCGTCGTGAAGCTCGTCCATGGACATGTCACGCTCCTCAGGATTCTCCTTCCTTTGCTCGAGATCACAACCTATTCCCCTCAAATCTCTGATGGTTCCACTTAGTTGGAGATTCATGTCTCTTAACCCCTCGTTTATTTCTTCCGATCTCCTCAATTGATCCTTCAATGCGTCGATTTGGAGGGTATAATGGACTTCGTCCATTCGAAAACCACCAACCCTATCCTTCATCTTTTCAATTTCAACTTGTAGCTGGTCCAATTCTTCTTCATGCTCCTTCCTCAATATCCACCTATTTTCATGGTTATTGGTTTCTTGTAGAATTGGCCTCATGGTGTTGAAAGGCTTGGAGAATTAAATTTATTTGGTATAGGGAGGCTTAGAACACAAGAGAATTATGAAATATAGAGTGAAGGGGGGGTTGGTTTATATAGGAATCATTAACTCTTGAAAATAGGAGTCCTAGATTTACCCAAATTATAAACAAGGGAAGAGATATTAAGTTTCCTATTCTATTTAGAACTCTCTTAAGGTAATAGATCTAGACTCCAAAACCAGCCAAATTTCGTGCAAAAAATTACCATAAAATCACTTATCTATTGGGAATAAAATACCCAAAAATCACAGCCCAAGATTTCCAAATTCCGCGCAACCGGTCGACGCAGGCGCACAGGCAGCGTCGATGCGATTGGTGCGTTGGCCACCAAATTGAATTTTCTATTTTCCGTTCCGCTAATTGATCTCTCATTGACAACACAAATCCAGTTTCATAAACATTAAACAAATGAGAATATAAAAAGAAAGATAAAACTAAAAAGAAATACAAGGGTTAGAAAAGAAAATAGCTTGGGTTGCCTCCCAAGAAGCGCATCTTTTAACGTCGCTTGATCGACGCGAGTATTCGTGATTAATTTTTAATCGGAGGCGGGTCCACTATCTTCATCATCTCACTATCTTTACTCGTTGCCTCTCCATCACGATATAACTTAACTCGATGACCATTAACTTGAAACGTTACGTCTTGCTTTTCGTCGTAAAGGGTGACCGCTCCGAACTCGTTGATTTCTTTAATCACAAACGGGCCACTCCATCTCGACTTCAATTTTCCTGGAAAAAGTTTCAATCTCGAGTTATAGACTAGAGCCATCTTACCTACCTCCAAATGCTTGTTAACGAGTCTTCGGTCGTGGCGTATTTTCGTTATCTTCTTTTGTTTCCATGCATCATCATAAGACTCGTTTCTTATTTCCTCAAGCTCAGTCAACTCCAGCTTCCTATACTCGCCCGCCTCATCATAGTTCATGTTTAACTTGCGAATGGCCCAACTAGCTCGGTGTTCTAACTCAACGGGCAAATGACACGCCTTCCCATAGACGAGCCGAAAAGGACTCATACCAAGCACTGTCTTATAGGCCGTTCGATAGGCCCACAGTGCGTCGACAAGTTTAACCGCCCAATCCTTCCGACTTGGTCCAACTGTCTTCTCAAGAATAGCCTTTAGATGACGATTGCTCGTTTCGCCTTGTCCAGACGTTTGAGGGTGGTATAGCGTAGCTACCTTGTGTCGGACCCCATATTTCGTCATCAGCCTTGCAAACACTCGGTTGCAAAAATGGCTTCCTCCATCACTTATAATTAGTTTCGGCACTCCGAATCTACTAAATATATTTTCTCGGAGAAATTTAAGAACGACTTCAGCATTAGCTCTTCGAGCGGGGATCGCTTCCACCCATTTAGATACATAGTTGACACCGACAAGAATATACTCGAGATCTCCGCTTTTAGGAAAGGGTCCCATGAAATCTATTCCCCATACATCGAAAACTTCTACCACTCGATTAGGTACTTGCGGCATTTCATCTCGCTTCCCTATGTTGCCGGTTCGTTGGCAGTTGTCGCACATTTTGCAGTACTCAAATGCATTGGCAAATAAACTTGGCCAATAGAATCCAGCTTGTAACACCTTAAATTCCATCTTTTGAGCTCCAAAATGCCCTCCATGGTCATGGCAAAATTGCAGAATGCTCCTCATTTCATTGTTTGGAACGTACCTTCTGTTTAGCCCATCCTTACAGCGCTTGAACACATAGGGGTCATCCCAAAAGTAATCCCTGCATTTACACAAAAATCTCTTCCGTTCTTGGTAGGATAAATGGTTAGGTATAATTTTTCAAGCAAGATAATTCACAATATCAGCATACCAAGGAGTGATTAATTGCTCAATATTAAAAGCATTCTCATAAGGGAATAGATCGTTAATCATAAACTTCTCGCCCTCGTTCTCCTCAATTATCATTCTAGACAAATGATCAGCTACAACGTTTTCACAACCTCGTCTATCTTTTATTTCTACATCAATTTCTTGCAGCAATAATATCCACCTAATAAGACGTGGTTTACTTTGGGGTTTAAAAAATAAATGACGCAATGCAGCATGATCCGTATGTACGATTACTTTTGATCCAACAATATAAGACCTAAACTTATCAAGTGAAAATACAACTGCCAATAATTCTTTTTCAGTCATGGTGTAATTAAGTTGGGCATCGTTTAGCATGTAACTAGCATAATAGATTACCCTAAGCAATTTATCCACACGTTGCCCAAAAACGGACCCCACCGCCTCATTAGAGGCATCGCACATAATCTCAAAGGGTCGAGTCCAATCAGGTGCAACAACTTCAGGGGCAGAAGTAAGACTCTCTTTTAGCTCATTAAACGCGTTCATACATTCTTCATTAAAAATGAAAGGAGTATCTTAAGTCAACAATTTGCAAAGTGGACGACTTATTTTTAATTTTTTTTTTGATAAAACGTCTATAAAAACCTGCATGACCCAGAAAACTCCTAATTCCCTTAAAATCTTGAGGGGGAGGGAGGATTTCAATCACATCTATTTTTGCTTTATCAACCTCCAACCCCTTTTTAGAAACAACATGACTTAGAACATTACCACTTTTTTTTACAATAAAAGGTTCTAAAACTCTAGACAAATTAGATAAACAATTTTCAAAAGATGACCCAAAAATCGAGAAATCATCCATGAATACCTCAAGAAAATCATCAATAAAATCACTAAAAATTGAGAGCATGCACCTTTGGAAAGTCGCTGGTGCGTTGCACAAACCGAAGGGCATTCTTCGGAAGGCAAACATTCTAAAAGGGCATGTGAATGTTGTCTTTCTTTGATCTTCCAGAGCGATGGCTACTTGGTAATAGCCCGAAAGGCCATCCAAGAAGCAATAGAATTCATGTCCAGCAAGCTTGTCGAGAAGTTGGTCTATGAACGGCTGAGGAAAGTGATCCTTGCGAGTGGCTGCATTTAACTTCCTATAATCGATACACATACGCCATCCAGTCGTCAGTCGAGTTGGAACTATCTCGCCCTAGTCATTTTCGGTGATAGCGATGCCTCTTTTCTTCGAAACCACATGGATTGGGCTCACCCATTTAATGTCAGAAATAGCAAAGATAATTCATTCGTCTTTAAGTTTAAAAATTTCCTTTTTGACCACTTTATAAAGTGTTGGCGTCAGTCTTCGTTGATTGTCCCTAACAGGCCTAGCGCCGGGTTCTAACTCGATTCGGTGCATGCAAGTAACAGTGCTTATCTCTTTGATGTTTCTGATGCTCCATCCTATTGCCTCTTTGTGGTTACTTAGTACTGCAATTAATTCTTTTTCTTCGTGTTCCACCAATGCTGAATATATGATGACGGGTTTCGTTTCGTTGGGCTCGAGGAAAACATACTTCAAATGGCTTGGCAGTGGTTTTGACTCCACTTTCGTCCTAAGTTCGGGCGCATTAGATATTTCGCACAATTCCTCATCGAAATCTTCAATTTCTTCATAATCTTCAGTGATTTTGTTCAAGTTTATTTCCAACATCTCTGCCACCCTGTTTAAAAATTATGTGTCATCCTCGACACTTAACTCATCTAGCACAGTGATCCCTTTGAGCTCATGAATACAAGATGCAATAGGGTCAATAAACGATAAATCGTCGTGCATGTACGGAGAAGGAGTGTTGTGGATCTCTTTAAGCGAAAATATGACTGTCTCACCTAAAACGGATATGGTCATCCTCCCCTTGTGCACGTCAATCAGCGTATGAGAAGTGGACATGAACGGTCAGCCGAGCAAAATAGTATGCTCAGTGCCTTCTTTTATGACTTCGCCGACGTCAAGTATGACAAAATCGACTGGAATTACAAGCTCTCCGACTTGAACCGATACATCTTCAACTATGCCAAGTGGTTGTCTAATCGATCGATCTGCCAATTGTTCCAAGGTCAAACTCTTTATATAGTGAGTACGACATCAAATTGATTCCTGCACCAAGGTCGAGCATCCCACGTGCTGTTTTCCCATTTCCTAAGGTGATAGTTATGCAAAAACTCCCTAGGTCTCTCTCATTTTTGGGTAGCGGACCCTTGAAAATGGCGCTCACCTCCTTGGTTAATTCTACTCGTTGGGTTGTCTCCAATCGCCGTTCCCTTGCAACTAACTCCTTGAAAATTTAACGTAAGCGGGCTTTGTATTAATTACGTCCAAAAGAGGAAGATTAAAATTGACGTTCTTCAACAGATTGTAAAGTTCCATGAACTTTTTGTTTTCTTTGGCTGAGCGTAGACGACTCGGAAAGGGAACCTTATCTCGAATTGTAGGTGTTAACTGCTTCGGTTGCTGATTTGGAGACTTGGTGGAGTCGTTGATTGTGGTGGATGAATTTTGAAGCTTCCCTTTTAAAAAAACTCAGAATATAAGGATTTGGTGACTTATGGATTTGGTCTACCGGTTTAGGGTCGTCATCCTTCGGCGAATCCGTAGTTGGGATTTCCGTGCTCTCCTTTTCCTTTTCCTCGATTCCATTATACACCTTCTTTCCGCTTCGTAAGATGTGGACAACTGAAGCTTGCTCTGGTTGGCTCGACAATTTTCCTTTCTTGTTTTTCTCCTTCGCCATAGAAGTTGCCATTTGGCCCATCATTTTTTCTAAATTCTTCACACTCTTGGAGAGATCGCTCAGAACTTCTCCCTGCTT
This sequence comes from Phtheirospermum japonicum, assembly GCA_014905375.1. Lineage (NCBI taxonomy): Eukaryota > Viridiplantae > Streptophyta > Magnoliopsida > Lamiales > Orobanchaceae > Phtheirospermum > Phtheirospermum japonicum. The sequence goes on from BMAC01000460.1 coordinate 595,792, forward strand.
ATTAACTTGCGTAGTTAGATTGGCGAGCCCGTCTCTATTTTTTATTATTTCGGTGACTTGGTTTTGCTTCCAAATTAACAATTGATCGTTTGGCTGTATCGGAGTAGGGGTCGGTCCATTTGTTGGCGGTTTGTTTGGTGGTGGCGGCGGTGAATCAGTTTGTGTGGGGGCGAAGTGTGGATTTCCAGGCCCCATTTTATGTAAGGAGAATTTCATTGTGCGTTAAATTTTATTGGAGGTCTGTGATCATAAGTTGGAAGGTCTTAGTGGCACATTTTATCCTTGATGGCGTATGCCTCGGCTTCGCGTTCGTCGTAACACACCATTTTGCATGTATCCACCAAATGCCCTTGCTCCCCACAGCGGTTGCATGTCTCAATGGTTTCGTTGCTTGGCACCTCAGTCACCTCGTAACTCTTATCTTTTGTGGTCGAGAGCTCATTTGCCTCGACTTCTCACTCATCTTCTCAAACAGTTGCTTGGCCTCCGTGGCGGTTAAATATCCAAAATCTCCCCCAGCATCTACTTCTACATTATTCTTGTAAGAGTCCAAAAGCCCTTCGTAGAACAGTTGATTTACCATTCTTGGATAGTTGTGATGATGCTGGCAAGCTTGCAATAATGAGTTGAAACGTTCCCATGCTTCGTGAAGCAATTCCCCATCTTGCTGGACAAAGTTGGCTATTTGTCTCCTAATGTGGCCCGTCGTATGAGCTGAGTAATACTGATTTATGAATTTGTCGCTAACCATGGGACAGTCGATCAGAGATCTCGGTTCTAGTGAAAGTAGCCAAGATTTGGCTTTATCCTTCATGCATATTTGAAAGCACACCATTTGAAGATCTTCGTGATGAAGTCCCGGAGATGGGATCCTACTAACTTCGGCATAGAATTCCTTGAGGAAAGTTAATGGATCTTCATTGGCGAGGCTATGAAATGTCGGGAGGTTGTTGATTATATGAGGTTTCAGCTCGAAGTCTCTTGAAGTTCTACCAAACACAATAGCGGAACTATAGGGACCCACTTGAGGAGTCATGAACTCTCTTTGTCTTAGTTCGTGCGCCCCCCTTTGGTGTCTCTCTTGATTATTTGGCCTCGTGTAGTTTTTATCATACTCGTTCCTCTCATTGTAGTGGTTATTGTCGAGACAGTCGTCAACCTGCTCGTCTCCATGGTAAGATCTCTCAGAATATTTATCTTGGTCGTGGTGGTGGCGATTTCTATTTCCTCCTCCTCGTTCTTCATTCTGGTCCATCATATTCCGTTGAATATTTTCCCAATACTCTCGAGGTTGTGCCGGTCCGTTGGGGTGAATTGGTTCACTCCCATATTCATTTCTCTATCGTATAAGTGGGTTCCTTGGTGGTTGATCATTTTCATTGTTGTGGGCAGGATTAGCCTCAACATCGTTTGAGGAACCGAATTACAAACAAAATTAATGGTGGAAGACGATTTGCTTTCGGATATATGAGGAGGTCTCGCTTGATTTGAACGATGAATATTGTCGATGAATGGTGCAAGTTCGGGTCTAAGTGTTCTTCGACCTTGCATAAACTCAACAACAAATTAAACGCATCGACTAGAGAAAATAATTATACAAATAGATGGTGATGAGGCATAAATAGGCCATACCCGGATTGGGGTAGACTTGGATCTAGATAGTCAAAGAAGGGAGCTCAAGAGGGCTTACGCTTGGTTTGACCTGGTTTTCTTAAGAGATGAATAGATCAGAGCAGCGTCATCCCACCCAAAGAGTTGTCCTGAGCTTAGTAAGAGCTGAGCATCGTTATCCCAGCCCAGGAGTTGTCCTGAGCTTACTAGAACTGAGCAGCGTCATCTCTACCCGAGAGTTGTCTTGCGCTGATAGAAGACCTCCTGTGAGATAAACCTTGAAAATATAAAGGCAGACTTGCCAACAGAAAGAAGATCAAGACTATTGACCTGGTCCTTGATCCTTGCAGGGGGGACAAGTGGGACCACTTGTCAGAGTTTTTTGTTTAAACGGCCCTTGATTCGCGTCCTTTGTTCCCGAGATCCCGGAAGGGGTCCCCGCTAGGAAAAACTATAAGTATCTCAGCCCCAAGGCTGAGAGAGGTATGTCATTATTTGTTCATCCTTGCTTTGCTCACTAAAAAACACTCTATACGCTTTCTGACTTAAGCATCGGAGAGGTTTCCACCGGAAAATCCCCGGTGGTCCTAATCTGACGTGTTGTGTGTTCATTTTGGGAGATAGCGCAAGTTCTAGGCGGGGTTATACTTTTGGGTGAAACAACTGGCGCCGTCTGTGGGAAATTCGGGCTAAGACGTGAGATTTTTTAATTGCATCTGATGGGTTATGACAGAATTTGGTAGGAGAACTCGACGGAACCCCTAGCTCCACCGCGCCGTGGGGTATGCCACGGTCGGCAGAGCCATCAACAGCAAGGCCCGAGGGGACAGAACCGTCAGCGGCCGCTGGATCAGGCACTGCGCCGCGCCCCTATGGAGAATCTACACCTGCTTCTAGTTGGTTGTTGAACAACACCCTTCTCAGGCAGCTGTCTGAGCTCATTGGCAAAGCTGTGGAAGCGGTTGTGGAAAAGAAATTCGCAGAGATCTCAATGCGCCGTCTGGTGCGCGACCAGATCGGATGGTCCCGTTGGCGGAAACAGAGCTGTTGCGCCATCAACGCACTGATCGGACTCCCCTTCAAGATAGGGAATATCACTTCTCCACTTCCGATAGCGAGAAGTCAAGCCAGGCCAATCCAGGTCTGGCTGAGCAGATGCAGAGCTTGCAGAAGGAGGTGAGAGAGTTTAAGAGGAATATGGCGAGCATCAGCATGGTGCCCACACGGAGAGGCACGCCGTTTACTGAGGAGGCTGGCTTCCTACAGATCGCTAGGTTTTGAGTATAGTGGGACTACAGACCCGTGGGACCACCTCAGTCGCTTCGAGATCGCAGAAGCAGTACATAAGTTCTCTGACGCAGTCATGTGACGGGTCGTCCCAATGAATTTCACCAAGTCAGCTCAGCTCTGGTTTAGCCAGTTGCCGCCGTGTTCCATCAGCAATTTTGACGAGTTCAACTCAGCCTTCTTGCATCAATTCACTAGCTGTCGAACGTATCAGAAGATGCCGCTTGAACTGTTCAGTCTGAAGCAATAAGAGGGCGAGAGCTTACATGCTTATATTAATCGATTTACTAATGCAAAGCTCGAGGTGCCTTCTGTGTCAGAAGAGCTCTTGGTGAATGCACTTGCACAAGGCCTCAGGAGAGGAGAGTTTTTTCAATCGCTGGTGGTGAAGCCGGCTCTGGAGTTTGGAGAGCTCTTGGAGATAGTAGAAAAATATATCCACTTGGAAGAAGCCGTGAAGATCAAGGACGAAGGAGAGAAGAGAAGGGAGAGATATGATAGAGAGGAGAGGGCACAAGTAAAAAAGTCCAGGCCAGACCCATCTGAAGGAAGACCTCTCTTTGACAGATATACGCCCCTGGCGGCTCCACAGAGGGAAATCCTGCAAGCAATAGAGAGGCATCCAGACCTGAAATGGCCTAAGACTTATTCACAAAAGCCTAAGAGGTAAAGATCTGATCGGTTCATTCGTTTTCATAACGAATATGGGCATGACACAGATCAATGCACTCATCTGAAGGATGAGATAGAAAGAATGGTGCAAGCAGGACACCTGCAGGAATATGTGCGAATGCGAAGAGAGGAGACTAGATCTGGACATAGCAGTCATAAACCACCCCAACAAAACAAACGGGATCAGGATAGAGGGCGTAATGAAGGAAGACGGAATGACCAGGCCCAGGTCATCCGAGGTGAGATCCAAATGATTACTGGTGGCGAGTGGGACGAGCACTCCAAGCGGACACAACATAGTTATGTTCGAGCTGCGAGAGATTTGGTCCGTAAGTCACGAGAGGTAGGGCAGATGGCTTCCACCCCGAATATTTGCTTTGGTTCGGAGGATGGTGATGGCATTTTGGCCCTCCATATGGACGCCCTGGTTATAACGGCTACTATTGCCAATTACAACGTGAAGCGGGTGTTTGTGGATATAGGAAGCTCTGCTAATATCCTATTTTATGATTGTTTTTGGCAGCTAGAATTGGACGTAGAATTAGAGGAAGTGACTACCTCCTTGGTAGGGTTTGCAGGGGGAGCTCTGAAACCCTTGGGAGTGGTTAGCATCCTAGTAATGCTAGGTGAAGAGCCATATAGAGTAACCAGAATAGTGCATCTTTTGGTATTTGATGCGCCATCTTCATACAACGTCATGATAGGGCGACCATCTCTGAGCCAGTTTCAGGCCGTGATTTCAGTATATCATATGAAGATGAAATTTCCGGCGGAGGATGGAACGGGTGAAGTCAGAGGTGATCAGTATGAGTCTAGGCAGACGTATGTTGAGTGCCTCAGACACAATGAGGAGGAGCGACAGAGCAAGAGGGCTCAAATGGAGCAAGCTAAGCCAGGCCTGGCTCAGAGAGAAGAAGGATTAATGATGGTATAGGTAGTCCCGGGGGATGAGAGCCGAGTCCTCCGTGTTGGGACAACACTTAACCCAGAAATCCTGGTAGACTTTGTGGCGTTGTTGTGGGAGAGTGCAGATGTGTTCGCCTGGTCTCCCCAAGACCTGGTGGGGATTGATCCAGAGAAGGAGGCCACTATAGAGGCTGAGGTGGAGAAATTGTTGAAAGCCAAGCATATCCAGGAAATACAGTTTCCTGAGTGGCTCTCCAATGCCGTGGTGGTCCCTAAGACCCTGGACAACTGGCACATGTGCATTGACTTTCGTGATCTCAACAAGGCTTGTCCCAAATACCATTATCCATTGCCACGGATAGACCAGCTGGTCGATTCCACGTCAAGGTGTGAGCTCCTGAGTATGATGGACGCCTCGCAAGGCTATCACCAAATTTTTTTGGCTGAGGAAGACCAGAAATGCGTTAGCTTTATAACCCCAAAAGGGACATATTTCTATGTGGTTATGCCTTTTGGACTTAAAAATGTGGGAGCCACATACCAGCGGTTAGTAGACAAGATGTTCAAAAACCAGCTCGGACGAAATATGAAGGTCTATGTGGATGATATTTTGGTGAAGAGTACGAGAGCGGCTTCGCATGTGGATGACCTGAGGGAGACCTTTAATACCCTGAGAAAATACAGGATGAAACTTAACCCCTAAAAATGCATGTTCGGGGTAAGAGCTGGAAAATTCCTGGGCTACATGGTCACAGAAAAGAGTATTGAGTCCAACCCTGAGAAGGTCAGAGCTATTATGGATATGCAAGCGCCAAGAAACCTCAAAGAAATGCAGTGCTTGGCAGGTCATATCAATGCCCTGAGTCGATTCGTCTCGCTCTCGGCTGAGAAGAGATTGCCATTTTTTCAAGCCCTGCGTAAGAAGGACAAATTTCAGTAGAGCAACGATTGTGAGGATGCGTTCAGAATGCTGAAGGAATATCTTGCTAGCATGACCTTGCTTACAAAGCCCATCCAAGGAGAGCCTCTAATCTTGTACTTATTTGTTGGGCAGCAAGCAGTCAGCTCTGTCTTGCTTAGAGAAGAAGGCAAAGTAGAGAGGCCGGTCTACTATTGGAGCAATGTCTTACATGATGCAGAGGTGAGATATGTAGAGGTAGAACAGGCGATGCTGGCTCTGGTTGGCACAACTCGTAAGCTACGCCCATACTTCCTCTCACACAGCATAGTTGTGCGAACCAATCTACCATTGAAGGCCATAATGGATAAAACGGAGGCGTCAGTGAGGCTGGTCAAATGGATAATTGAGCTCAGCGAGTTTGATGTTACGTTTGAAGCCAGGACATCCATTAAAGCCCAGGCACTGGCTGATTTAATGCAGGAAATGACCAGCTCTCCCGATGGCAAACAAGAATGGACCATCTTCACGGACGACTCTGTTGGCAATCAGGGTTGTGGGGCAGGAATAGTTCTAATTGACCCGGAAGATGTGGCAACTGAGTATGCGGTATGCCTGAACTACGCTTTGTCCAATAATGCGGCCGAGTACGAAGCCCTGCTGAGAGGAGTTCAGATGGCAAGAGATTTGGGAGCAGAACAGGTGTGTGCCAAGGTAGATTCGCAACTGGTGTGTAAGAAGATAAGTGGCGAATTTGAGACTAGAAAGGAGCAGATGCAAAAATATTTAGCTCGGTTCAAGGAGCTCGCTAAGGATATGAAATCTCTGACGGTCCTTCAAATCCCCAGAGAAAAAAATGGAAGAGCGGATTATCTAGCGAAAGTAGCGAGCTCGGCTGTGGATTGCCAGGAAAGAACAATTACCTTGTTCATGGCGGATAACGAATTTGGTTCAGACCTGGTATGTTCAGTATATGAAAAGGAGGACTGGAATTCTCCTATTAAGTTATACCTTGAGAAAGGAGAGCTGCCAGAGGAAAAAAGAGAATGAGCGAAAGTGCGAGTCTGGTCTGCCCGATTCTGTCTAATCAAAGAGACATTGTTTAGACGGGGGTTTGGACGGCCTCTATTACAATGTTTGAGCCTGGAAGAAGGCACTCATGTCCTCCGAGAAATCCATGAAGGCTGCTGTGGCAACCACATGGGGGAAGGGGCCTTAGCTAGTAAAATTTTAAGAGCTGGATACTTCTGGCCATCGCTGAGGAAGGAGGTCGAGGACTTTGTTATAAAGTGTGAAAAATGTCAGAAAATGTCCCCCTTGACTCATCAGCCAGTGGAAGAGCTCATGATAATGAGCTCTCTCTGCCCCTTTGAAAAATGGAGGATTGACTTGGTCGGTCCGTTCCTGATGGCTCCAGCCCAGAAGAGGTTTCTAATCATGGCCATCGACTACTTTAGCATGTGGGTGGAGGCTGAAGCTCTGGCAAAAATCACGAAGGAGGCAGTGATGGGCTTTATTTGGAAGAATATTGTCTGCCAATTTGGTGTCCCAAGGGTGATAGTATCAGATAATGGTACCCAGTTTATGGGGGCCAAGATTAAGACTTTGTGCACCAAAATGAAAATCCAGCAGCATTTCACATCTGTTTACCACCCCCAGGTAAATGGATAAGTCGAAGTGACTAATCGCATCCTTTTCCAGGGGTTGAAGTCGCGGTTGGAGAAATCGGGAGGAAAATGGGTGGAAGAACGGAGTGCAACACTCTGGGCTTACCGCACTAACCCTAAGGAAAATACTGGTGAAACTCTTTTTAGTTTGGTGTATGACATGGACGTCGTAATCCCTGTAGAGGTCAGTCTTGAAACTTACTGAGTACAGAATTACGATGACACTCAGAATGATGCATTGGTGCAAGACGCTTTGGACCTGATCGAGGAAAAATGAGATCAGGCAGCGGTAAGGATGGAACATGTGCGGGGACGAATCCGAGCAACCTACAATAAAATAGTCCGGAAGAGGCATTTCTAGGTGGGAGAACTGGTTCTTAGAAGGTCCGACCTGGGAAAGGCCAAGGGAAAATTGGATGTTGTATGGCAGGGACCATTTCGAGTTACCCAAGTCTTGGCGGGTGGCGCTTATAAGCTGAAAGAACTGGATGAAGCTGAGATCCCTCGCGCATGGAACATCGCTAATTTATGGAAATTTTACGCATAAATGTAATCTTCAAATGTTTTATTGAATAATAATACAAGTTTATTTTCGTTCGCCAGTTTAAATGCATCTTCATAAAAACCAGGATTGGCTAACGGCGGGTGCCCCATTTACCAGACATGATTGTCAGATTAAGCCAGGATTGGCTAAGGGCGGATGCCCCAATTTTAAGCTGCTCCTCCTCATTGCAGTTAACCGAGTACGGATCATTATCGAGTGGGACATCGGGATGATTGTAGATTTGTTGGCTTTCCCTCTCTTCCAAAGAAGCCATCATTTGACCCAACATCATCTCCATATTATTCATGAGTTGCTCAGTCGATTGCGCCAAAATCTGATTTGATTGCGTAATTTCGTCCCAATGATGATTGGTCTCAGCTTCTAGGTCTTGCTTCCGTGCCAAAAATTGATCGTCTAGTGTATATTCTTTGTGGCTCGGATAGTACGGAATCGAGTCGGGAGGGACATAAGAGTCGTAGCTCGGATAGGAAGAATTAAATTCGGATGGAGCATACGAGTCATATCCCGTGTAATACGAAGGTGAGGCAGAGGGAGCGTATGGTGGTTCAAACTCGGATTGTAGTGGTTGGGCGAGGCATTTTGATCATTTGAGGCTCACGTTGTAAGAATTTGGAGTTGGGATCCATTCAGATGAGCAGAACGTCTCCATGAACCAATCGTGCACATCTTCCCACACTCCCGAGGAATCAGGCTCTGAATGTATAAATAATTTTCTTGCCTGACCCTTCAATGTGTAGAAGAAGAGTCGCACCTTCACTTCATCCCTCGTAAGGCTTAAGAGAGGGAAGGTTCTTGTTATGGCGTCGTACTCCTGGATGAAGTCGAACGGATCCTCACTCGGGAGTCCATGAAATACCGGGAGTTGCTCATAGTAGAACTCATCCGGATCATAGTCTCGCATCGCTTGACTCCATCGAGTGGTTGGATTCCCTTTGGTGGAAGGAAATAGTGGTTTCGGTCTTGTCACTTGTTCGATGCTATTGATGAAATGGGTCGATTCTCCTCTAAGATTTTGTCGACCTTGCATCATCAATAAACAAATCAACGCATCGAGAGGCAAACCAAAAACATTATACAATTATCGACATGAAAGCATTAACACGAATAAACATCATTATCACCTTTGGCCATTCCCCGGCAACGGCGCCAAATTTTGAGCCGAACTTTTGTGTTCCTTTCAAAATTAAATTCCGGTTAACAAATACGCGTCTACGTTTTGAAAGGGTTTTAGTTCGCCCGTAAGAGAACGGGGTCACTTGTAGACTGATGAGTCAACTCGGGTCGATCTCTCGAGGAATGGAAATCGGATTTAACGATGTTTATTATACTACTATCACAATTCTATCTAATAACACACGATCAAATGGGGTTTTTGAAAAAGGTTTTCAATTCCAATATTTTAAAACAATAACGAAAGCTTCTTGTCTCGAGGGTGTCAATCTCTCGACAAGGGATTTAAAACGGTAAACGATTCACCAGTCTAACACTACTAAATAAAGACATTCTAAACACAATAGCAAGAACTAATCTCCGATGTCAACAAACTACCAATAGATTGATCAAAGACAATCATTCATTCTATCATAGATACGCCAAACATAATTGCATAAACTCCAAGAACACAAAGTTATTATTCCAAATCACCAAACCTTAACATTCTACCAACATAACATCATCTAGCATACTATCAATTGTTCAAGCCCCAATACCTAACAAAACCACTTTCAAAATAATCAAATCAAGAGACGAGTTTAGAGATTACAATTCGTTGAACTATTTTCAACGGGTTATGGCGACGAACGAAAACACTCTGAGCTGCGTAGAATCCCTAGACTTGTCACGAGCCCAGAACCCTAGCCACGAGCGGAAGCTACTGTGAACCAAACTTCGATACGGTGTTGCACATAATCTATACTAGAGGTATGAGAGATGTGTCAAATCTCTCAACCTTTTTGGTGTTCTAAGGTGTCTCTAGCCTCCAAAAGGCCTCCAAGGGTCAATGATACGCAAACCCTAGCTTCCCTGCTTGTTTTTAAACACTCTCCAGCCGTTTCGTAACTGAAATTCTTCAGAAATCTGCGTTTGTAACGCTCTTGTCCGACCGGTCAGAAGTCTTGTCCGGTCGGACGGAAGTGTCTGCCCTCTAGTCCGGTCGGACACTGTTCTTGTCCGGTCGGACGGAAGTGTCTGCCAGAATTTCTAACACTGGGTTTTGACACTGGGTAACCCAGTGTGGATGACAGACCCAGTGTCAGCTTGTAATATACCAAATCAGGGCCCAATTTCTTTGAAACTCCCACTCGCGGGCCCACATTCGTCCACCTTAACACCGAAAAACTTCAAAATACCTAAAATAAACATAAAATGTGGTAAAATAAGTTGGAGATACATAAATACGAAAATATGCTCAATTAATCCAACTTATACCCAAAATTAACAATAAATCTAACTAAAAAACCTAGCCAAATATACAAAAATCGTGACAAATAAGTGCGAGTCAGTACCCAAGCTTATTGGTATGGTGAGCCAGATCTGGCGAAAAGTATAAAAAAGCCTGGATTGGCCAAAAACCCTAATTCGATTGAAAAGATTGAGAAAAAAGTAAAGGAAACTTGAAACATTCTCAAAACAAAAGATAGTAGTAATTATAGTGTTTTGACAAAATTACTCAAAGCTTGATACATAAGCTTGCAAAAATGATTACATTGCAGGAAAATGAAAAGCAGGAACATAGACAAATTCAACATGAAGGCCCAGAAAACATTCATCCATGAGAGATTGAAGCTCTCCGATCCGAAGCTAGAGCTCGTCGAACACGCCAGAGTTCACGCTCAGTCTCGTGATAACGTTGACGGTACTTGTCAGCTCGCGCGGAAAGAGAATGGGCCTCGCCGGTGGCGACTGTCAGGTGATTCACCGACTCGGATAGATCAGCTTTCTCTTCCTGCAACTGGTGGTTTACTTGCCGGAGCTCAGCACATTCTATCTTGTAGTGGCCTTTCTTCTGTTTCTTCCTGTCCAAGAGACGATACAGACAGTTCATCTTCTCACGGAGAACGAAAAGTTTGTCAGAAAGTTTGAAGTTTTCCACAAACAGGGAGATATTCTGTCGTTTTACAGTATCAAGTTCTTCGAGAAGAGTAGAGGAAGCCATTTCAGAGTATTGAAGGAAAATGAGTTATACTTGCACGTATATAAAGAAAACGGAGGCACGTGACAAGGAATAAAAAGTACTAGGGTTTTTGGAAAATCAGGAAACCCTGAAATTCTAAGAGTCATTACAAGACAAAAAGTGCGTTATTATTAATTAAAAAGGTCATAATACAAATCCAGATAAGACAAATGGCAGACCAGCCATACAGTCTAACAACAGGTCTGTCTGAAAATAAAACAAAGTCCTAAAGTCCCAAGTCTCGGCTCCTAGATCAGCGTCCAGCTCCGCCGCCAGCTGGTCCCACCGCATCTTCGGCTAAGGCGCCCAGGGAAGCCCCCACCAGGAAGCTCACCCAGACCTGCGAAGGTTGGGGAGGGAGAAGAGTCGGGGGCAGCTGGAAGAGGATCCTGGTCTGGCTGAGACTGCTCAGATGAGGGGATTGGAGTTTATAAAGGACATGCTCGGCAAACTCGGCCGCTCCGACAGTGTGCAGATGATCTCGCTCCGGGGCATAGGTGAACGAGGTTGGCTCTTGAGAGGTTTTCAGAATAAGAGCTCAATTAAGGGGAACCTCGGGGTTACTTGAATCCCATTTCGCCTGCTCGTCCAAAGCAAAGTGAAAGAAGCGTATAGCCTCTGGAACAAGTAGCGAGTAGAGCTCTTTGGATCCCAGGAAGGCTGCATGAGTCTCCTCCCGAGCGGATTGAACAGCCTCAAGCCTTTTTCAGAGTTTAGGTATTCAGTCTCAAACCCCTTCCCTTGCCTTTGCCAGAGCCTCATCAACAAGGCTCCTAGCCTCCGCCAAGACCTCATCCCTTGCCTTGGAGCGCGCAGTCTCTATCATCTTTGCTTGAGCCTTCCTCACCTCAGTAAGCTCTTCTTTCATTTTTTTGAGCTTATCCTTCAGCACCTGCAACTCTTCCTCTCGCTTCTTCAGATCAACTCCTCGCTCTTTCGCCAGAGCCTTGAATCGATCCGCTTTCACAACCAACTCCTTGTTCTCCTTGATCACATCGAACTGGACCATGGATCTGGTAGCTCGAGTGGCTAGGAGGG
>BMAC01000460.1:611782-632641 GCA_014905375.1 Phtheirospermum japonicum
AGTGGTGTTACCGTCTCGCCAAGTCGATTACATGTGAAAAATTATATACTTTTAATATATATTAGATATATAAATTAAGTTATAAGTATAATTTATAATTAATTATATTTATAAATGTAGATTATATTTATGAATAATAATATATAAATGCATAATATTATTATAAATATATTTATAAATAAATAAATATATATATATATATATATATATTTATATATATATATATATATATATATATTATTTATATAAATAATTATAAATATATATTATTTGAAATATATATTTATTATATATTGTATATTAATAATAATATATTATTTTTATAAATATATAATATTATTTATAAATATATAATTATTATATTATATTATATTTATAAATGTATAATTTATATTATATTATATTATATTTATAAATAATTAATATAATTATATATTTTATTTTATAAATAATAAATTAAATTATAAATATATAATATTATTTTATATGTATTATAATTATAATATTATAAATTATATTTTAAATAAATTGCTGACGGCTTGCCCGTCAGCTTTTTTTTTTAATTTTTATTTAATAATTCTGACGGGCAAGGGCCGTCAGCATATATTTTTTTATTTTTTTTAATTAAAAATTATATCCTGACGGGCAAGGCCGTCAGGATAATTAAGCGGGATAGTTTCCCGCTCTTTCCCTGAGGGGATACTGATGGGTATATATGCTGACGGCCATGGCCGTCAGTAAACCCGCCAGCATTTTATTCCGCCAGTATTTCCGTCAGCATTGCTGACGGCTTTTTGCCCGTCAGCATACCCGCCAGAATTGCCGGATTTTTTTGTAGTGCCACTAGTGCTCGACTTCCCTGAGATACTTGTGGCCTCTTGGAAAGAGGCAGGACATCCTCGTCAGATCCGGAGGAAGGGCTCCTGGCAGCGGAAGCACGAGGTGGCAGCTGCGAAAAGCTGGAGCCGGGAGCCTGCGAGGAACTGGGGCCTTGTGCCCGGAAAGGAGCAGAACCTTGGATGGCGACAGACGAAGAAGGGGCCACTTCTTGGGTGGTCATTTCTGGGGCTCCCTCTACGGAGGCAGTCATCATCTGGCGCATCAACCTTTCTGATGAGAGAAGAAAAGGAAAAGATTAGAACCTATGAAAAATAAAGAAAAACCAAACTAGGGTAAGATGGGATTTTACCGATCTCTGGGGTTAGAGGGCTTGTTTCCTCACTCTCATTGAAAAAGTATAAGATATGGGGAAGAAGGAGGTTAGTTACATGGATAAGGTTTCCGTTAAGGGTGGATATGATTTTTTGCAGGCGAGGAGACTTTTTTGCAGTAGATAGAGGAGGATATATGGGCACTTTATCAATCGGTTTGGAGTCGAAACCCCAATCTCCACTACAATGGACAAAGAAGAACTTCTTCCGCCAGGCCTTGTTAGAAGAAGGGAGCCCGTGTAAAAAATGAACTCCTGATCTAGCACTTAGATAAAAGCAGCTGGGAGGTAAGCTTTTGGCCTGATAGAGCTGGTAAAAAGTGTGGGCCGTGGGGGTCAGACTAGCATACCGCATGGCCAAACTATAGCTTACTATGATCCTAAAGGTGTTAGGGGTAAATTAGAAAAGGGGTATTTTGAAGATGGTGGCAATCTCTAACATTAACGGGTTATCCGGAAGGCGCAAGCCCGCCTTGAATTGGTCAGCGTAAAAGGTCAACCAACCGACCGGCGCCTGGCAGGCCAGAATACACGCCAGAGGGTTGTAAGGATCGAAAGGATCGGAAATTCGATACTTATAATGAATTTCCTCCACGGCCTTGTCACTGAGAATAGAGGTGATTTTTGGGTGGTCCGGAATCGGTGGTGGATATTCTAGTGGACAGGAGGAAGATGTGGCGGCTGACGTAGTCGCTTGAGAAGAAGGAGGCGGAGAAGAAGAATCTGCCGCCGTCGGTGATGGGGAAGCGACCAGAGGGGCGTCGAGAGAGGGAGAAGATGATGACATTACTGGAATATTAAAGAGAAGGGCTGAGAAAGTACCTGGGATAGGAGGGTAGCTTGAAAAAGATCGAATCTGAAAAACTCGCCGGAATATTAGAGAGAGAAAATCTCAAGAGTTTTTGCTAAAGGTGAAAATGTGAAAGTAAGAGAGAGAGGGAGTCTAGCGGGAATAAAAGGTAAGTGGATAAATTCAAAAAATGCCAAAAGAGGAAAAATCGGGATTTGATGGGATCCCCGCATTTAATGCGGACTGATGAATAGTACCCTAGGGGATGAGCTGGAACGCCATCCGTCATAAGGTAGGTCACGCGTCACTAGCTTGTCAGTACTTTAAGAGACGTGTGAAAATAGTAACCATTTTGGAAAATGGGCCGGCACCACTAATGCAACTGATTAAGCCTGGCTGTCAGGTGGATTTCTAGGGATTCATACCAGTACGAGAAACAATAAAGGATAGGTGGGACCTCATTTATTTCTGAGGGCCCTGGAAAGTCACAGCTCTACCCCAACCATTTCGGGGGGAGGAGTTGATGAGGCATAAATAGGCCAGACCCGGATTTGGGTAGACCTGGATCTATATAGTCGAAGAAGGGAGCTCAGGAGGGCTTACACTTGGTTTGACCTGGTTTTCTTAAGAGTTGAATAGATCAGAGCAGCGTCATCCCAGCCCAGGAGTTGTCCTGAGCTTAGTAGAACTGAGCAGCGTCATCTCAGCTCGGGAGTTATCCTGAGCTGATAGAAGACCTTTTGTGAGATAAACCTTGAAAATATAAAGGGAGACTTTCCAACAGAAAGGAGACAAGGACTAGGGAAGACCTGGTCCTTGATCCTTGCCGGGGGGACAAGTGGGACCACTTGTCAGAGTTTGTTATTTAAACGGCCCTTGATTCGCGGCCTTTGTTGCCGAGATCCCGGAAGGGGTCCCCACTGGGAAAAACTATAAGTATATCAGCCCCAAGGCTGAGAGAGGTATGTCATTCTTTGTGCATTCCCTGCTTTGCTCACTAAAAAACACTCTATATGCTTTCTGACTTAAGCATCGGAGAGGTTTCCACTGGAAAACCCCCGGTGGTCCTTTTCTGACGTGTTTMTGTGTGCAGGTTGGGAAATAGCGCAAGTTCTAGGCAAGGTTATACTTTTGGGTGAAACAGACTGCTTGAAAAGAAAATAAAATGAACAAACATATTTTTGAAACCTTTTCTATGTTCCCCGGCAACGGCGCCAATTTTTGATTCAAGCTTTTTGTGTGTGCCTACTTATAAATATTTGTCAGAAATTCAATAGCTTGCCCGCAAGAGGACGGGATCGCGTGTAGGTTGGCAAAGTTAACTCGATTCGTCTTTCGAGGAACATACAATCGGAATCTCGAATAGTTTGTTCAATCACAAGTAACTTATACGGTTTGGGGGGGTTGATTGTTTTGATTATCTAAAGAATTGAAACACATGAACATTAATTAAAAATATTTAGCTATAACTAAGCAATTCACTAAGAACATGTAACTCAAACCGAGAAAACATTCTACGAATTCAAATAGGATTAACTAGCATAATCGAAAAGAAATTATCTAAAGCGTAAAGTAAACGAAATAAATTATCTAGCATGAACAATAACCAAACATAAATTAAACTAAAACGAAAGATTATGAATCCGAATAATAATAGTATATAGGGTTTGAAGCATAAAATGATTCAAGAATAATAATCGAAAAACGTCTACTTAGTTGCATAAACTAAATAAAGAAAGCAAATAAGGAGTTTAGAATACTTATTTAAACTAAGAATTGCAGTAAATTCTCCAGCTAATCGGGAGAGATTGCGTAGACCTTGGAAGAAAATCGAGTCACGAACTAACGATTGGAGCTTGGAACTCATGACTCTTGAATCTCCGGTGTCGATCTTCTGTGTTGTTATAGGATGTAACTATGTATTGTTTTCGATCCGAAAGAACGTAAGTAGGGTTGTAATTGGTGTATCTCTTTTTTTGGGACGGATTCTGAGAAGGGATTTTATAGTTTCCCTTGTCTTGGAGCATAAGAAACCCTAAAATCCTTTTCTGAGCCATCGCGTCGACTGCGCGTCGATCGATGCGAACAGGAGCTCGGTGTCGATACGTCCGATGTGCTTGCGTAGATTGGGCAGAGGCGTCGATCGACGCGGGCATGGATCGACACTAAAGAGAGTTACGTCAACTTGGGCGTCGACCGACGCACCTATGGATCGATGCTTCAGAGAGTTACGTTGGCTTGGCGTCGACATAGTGTCGATCGACGTGGGCATGGATTGCATCTAAGTAGCGTCGATGCCTGCGTCGACCAACGCAACTTCGCTGCAGCTTGTCTTCTTGATCATTCTGCTACTCTTTCACCGAAAAGCTCGTTCTCGACTCTCTAACATCAAACTTCATCTATTTACACGTTGAATTCTTCCGGTTACTTAGCTGTAAGGTGAAAAACAATGAATACTCATATATTCTCATTAATTAAGATCAGAATACGGTAAAATAAGCCGGAAGTATGAAAATACAGAATTAAGCTTAAACTATCCAAATTATACCAAAAACAATAAGAAAAACTAACTAAAATGCTAATAAAAAGAAGGACAGATATGTGCTGATCACTAGCCGATCCTGTAAAACAGCACCTCCAGTCAAGTGGGTGATCAGACCCATGAAGGTCCTCCGATGCTTAAGTTAGATACCGCGAGAGATAATTTAGAGATCCCAAATCACAATAGAAAACAACTTAAAAATAACGAGAGGCATGCACCCCTTTTATAAAGACAAGAGAAGTATCCCCCAAGTCAGGGTTTCCTTCTCCCACCAGAGTTCCATAAATACCATGACCGACTTAGAATTAGGATTCCTCCTGTATGCTAAGTTCCCATAAATAATAGATTTCTTACTTAAATTACAAGAATAGGACTGGGCCTGTTATTCTTTCCATATAGTTTGTCGGAACCCCATAAACCATCCATACTAGCCCATTTAGTCCTGATATTTATAAAGCCCATAACCGAGCTTAATAGCTAGCGCCCAACATACAAAACATAAGAGATCGTGACCCTATATGAGAACTCATCCTCATACTCAAGGTCGCTGCTCTTCAAACCAGCTCGCTCACTTCCCAAAGGAAACCATCCAGCTCGCTCACTTCCTAGAAGAGGTGCTCCTTCCAGGAAATGAGGTCGCTTACCATAAATACCCACATATATAACGTATAGATTTTTAGTGCCGTATCAGCTAGTCCCCCATGTTCTAGCTGAGTGAGGTAAGAAATAAGGTAGGACATGTAAAATGGAGCATTGAAAGATCATAACCATCAAAAATCACAACATAATTAAATCACCTTGTTCAGCTTACCAAACCATATTATAAAATACCCCAACTCGGCATACCGAGCTTTAATACCAATCATCCTATAAAAAGTTACCGGATACGACCGCGACCTCCAAAAAGATCAGCTCACCGAGCTCGCTCGTCCTTCAAGAGGAATGTCTTCGAAGAAGAAATTTGAAAGTCCCCAGGTCGAGTCCCCAGACCCCATACCTGACAACCTAATAACCATAAAGCCTCTTCCCCACGACCTTTAGCTACAATCGGGCACAACAACCCAAGAAAACACAATCATAAATAGTCCAAAAATTTAAAACGCGCCTCCCCTTACACATCACCTTCCTTATAAATTTCATTAAATGCAGCCTGACAGCGTGTCGGGCACGTGTCACTCCCTCATTTTCTCGTAGTATAATAAACAGGGTGGGCTATTTTGCATGTAATTGTTGTGTTTTTCTTAGTTTTTATAGTTAGGGTTTAGCATTGTTTTTAGTCATTTTGAGTCATTCTCGTTAGGTTTTTGGTCATTTCCCCGTTTGTAGTACTGAAACTTGATATATGCATTTCTTGATGACGAGCCATGGGTTTTGAATCTAAATTTGTATGTTGTAGGTGGCGCGAGGTATTGGACCGATGCTAAAAGTTGTTACGGAGCGAGTCGAGGCGTTGAAACTCAAGAAATCGTGCTGAAAAGAGGAAAATCGAGCCAAGTCGACTGCCCGAACGACTGCCCGAGCGACTGCCCAGACTGCCCGCACTCGATCGACTGCCATCCAGGAAATCGACTTGAGGATCGACTGACCATCTGAGTCGATCGACTGGGCAGTCGATCGACTGACCCTGAGGAAATCGACTGCGGCCATCAAAAATCGACTGATCGACAGAGAGTTGCGTTGCTCTCTGAAAAGCAGTCGATCGGCTGCCCTTAGTCAATCGACTAAGCAGTCGATTGATTGGACCTTAGTCGATCGAATGGGAGTCTGGGAATTAAAGCATTTTGACAAGCTTGCCCCTGCTAAATCACTATATAAACCCTCCACTTGGCTTGGGGAAGGATCCACTCATTCCCCAACTCTTGCATGAGCCTTGGGATTAATTTTCTCTTCATTTTCCCTCTAGAACTACTTTCTCTCTCTTAGGTTTTACATTTAATCTTCAAGCAATTCCTTGGTTTTGTAAGCTCAAGATGAATCCAAATACTCCTTTGAATTAGCACTTTCATTGTAATTCAAGCTTTGGGATTCTCCATTTAATTTTAGTAAGCTTTCCTTTTAATTTCAAGCTTTGTTCTTCATTTCCATGCTTGTTCTTCAATTATGCTTTTTGTCATAGCTACTTGATTTCATGATGAAACTTGTGAATTGACTATGTATTCTAGTTGAGTGACACACCTAGGCTATAGATCGGGTCCTTGATCATCATGACTTTGAGTTTTACTTATGCTTTATTTTGAATTAAATTTTCATGCATGGTTTTAAATTGAATTCTAGATCTACTCTTCGTTTCTCGTTATTTTTCCGAAAGATTTGAACTTTTACGTCAACTTCCATTGCTCTTTACTTTGATGCTTTCAATTTCTACCAATTTGCATTATTTGAGTTTTCATGCATGGTTGTACTTTATGCATGCATGGTAGTACTTGATGAAAAAATGCTTGTATTTGCTTGTTTTTATTAATTGTTTGCATTTTAAATTTGGGCATACGACCGAGGCATCCGACCAACTTGTCATTTTAATTTCTAGTTTAGTTTGATATTTTTAATTGCATTATTTTCGGTTTTCTTTCATCTCTTGAGCTTGAAACACGTTGAAACTTGCAAATGGATTGAAGTCCGATAATACCAAGTCATGAACTTGTTGAATTTATTTCAACACCAGAAAAACTATAACTTCAAAATGGCGCCGTTGCGACTCGGCTTGGTTAAGGCCTTCAATTTCATTGTTGTTTCTTTGTGTTTTTAGCTTCTCTTTGTATTTGACAATTTCTTTGAGTGTATGCAAGGTCGTTGTTCGCTTGGACATGAATTATTTCCTTATACTTCTAACCCCGAACGATTACGACATCTTCGACATTCTTCGCTTCTTGATTTTACTATGACGGACAATCTTCCTTACTTGGGCCCGTTTCTCGACCCTCACGGGAAATCCCCCCGGGTGGATCCTCAAGGTTCTACCTCGATCGAGCCCGGCATTCATGAAGAGCCCGTTCCGAGTTCCACGGCCGGGCCTTCCATTCCCATTCATCCGCCGCCTCCTGAGCAATCGTTTGGATTTTAAGGGAGTGGTTTTACCACTCATGAGCACGCCTCGGGCCGATCCCAAGGTATGACTTAGGCGGAGGTTTTGTTCCCAACATGGGAGGGCATGGTGCAAACCATGTTGGGAATGGTGGTGGTTCGGATGGAATGGGTAACGTGGGAGGGCATGGTGCAAACCACGTTACCCCGGTTTCTCAAGGCTTTGAAAGATCCGACATGGGAGGGCATGGTCCAAACCATGTCGGGTATAATGGCTCATTCGATGATTTTGGTGCCCCGAATTCCGGTCCGCATGGTTATGGAGCCCCTCCCCACGTTTCGAAATTGCCGAGCCCAAACCGAGGCCCGTTTGGTGTTACCCCCGTGCATAAACCGACTCCAACTCCGAGAGTGAATCCGTATGGGCATGATTATGGTCTAGGTTTCGGTGATATCGGTCTTGAGTTTGACGATGACATGGATGATGAGTATGCTTCGTTTGGTGGTTATGATTCGAGTACTCCACTTCTTCCACCCGTTCGTTCTATGAAGGAGGTGAGCCAAGACTTCGTGTGGGCTAATATTTCATCTTGTATCTATCTTCCCCCCGAGGTGATGGCCATTGATATCCGTTCCCTCGATTTTGCCCGCCTTCCGATTTTCCACGGGTTTGCTAAAGAGGATCCTATCCAATTCATAAAGCAATTTCAATGGCATGTCTGGATTTTTCACCGCCCAAACATGATGAGCTTGGATCATCTTAAAATACTTTGTTTTTCGTATGCTCTCCAAGATAAGGCTTTAACATGGTTCATGGGTCTCCCCCTAACTCCATTCGTACATGGGATACGCTTTCGAAAGTCTTCCTTGACAATTACTATTCCATGGAAAGGACGAACGATGTACGAATTAAGATTATGTCTTTCAAGCAAATGAAGAACGAGCCCTTTCACTCCGCTTGGTTTCGTTTCAAGGATCTTGTCGAGAGTTGTCCTCATTGTCGTTTTCCAAAGGAGATTTTGATTCAAACTTTCTATGAAGCATTGGACCCGCAATATCAATACATGGTAGACATGAGGGCGGGTGGAAAGATGACGATTCATCCCCCTCAAGCGCTTCACCGAGTTTTCCGTGATTTGGCCGAGAATTCCAAACAAAAATCTTCCCGTGCTCTATATTCAAGTGCTAACGAGGTGATGGACTCGTTCTCTTCCGAGAAACTTGAAACCGATAGGAAAATTGCTGCGTTGAAGGCTCAAATTGCGAAGTTATCTTGCCCCAACCTGGAGCCTCCTTATTTGTCTTGTGGAATGGTTGGGCATGAGGCACTTGCTTGTCCATCAAATCCCTCGTTTTACATGCGGGTGCCCCCATCGGAGGAAGTCTGTGGAGTCCAAGGATACCAATAGGGTAATGGTGTTTCTAAGCCTTTCTATGCTAGGTCGCCTACTCACAATCCTCCTCATCATCCGAGCAACCGCATGCATCCGAACTTTAGCTATGCGAATGCCAAATCGAGAGAACCTCCTCATGTGGGTCCATCTCGTCCGTCTCCTCCGATAAATACTCCACCACCGGCTACCGATCAAAACATTGCCATGATCATGCAACAATTGCAATCCATTTCCACCACGATATCTTCCTTTGAAGCCCGGTTAACCGCTATAGAGGACTCGAATAGTGGGTTGAATACGAAAGTTGGACAAATGGCTACCGAAATTAATTTGCTCAAACAAGATAATGAAAAGGGGAAGTTACCGAGAAAACCGTCCCATGCCCATACGATCACTTCACTTCGAAGTGGTCGGGTCATTGATAATAAGGTCGATTTACCGTCCGAGGTTGAGAAATTTACTAGCACACCGATCGTCTCTTCTTCCGATTCCACCCCCGTGGACCCCTCCCCATCTAAAGAAGTTCTCGATGGCTTGCATAAATCTTCCAATGCTTATAAGCCCCCAATCCCAAAGGGTCCCACGCCTTTTCCCTCTTGGCTTCCTAACGCGAAGAAAAATGAGCAATTCCAAAGGCTCTACAACACCTTGTCCAATGCTAATATCACTCTTCCGTTATGGGATGCCATCCGCGATATGCCCGCCTATTCTAAATTTTTCAAAGAACTCTCGTCGAAAAAGCTTTTCACTACGAAAAATGAGAAGGTTGTGCTATCTAAGGAAGCAAGTGTGGTTTGTGATCCTTCGATTTTGGCTCTCAAAATGGCAGATCCCGACTCTTTTTGTATCGATATCACGCTCGGAAATGGGAAAGTCACGAGCAGTATGCTTGATTCCGGGGCGGGTATAAATTTGATGCCATCTTCGATTTTTGAGCAATTAGAGTTAGCACCCTTGCAAGAGATTCGGATTTGTTTGCAATTGGCCGATCGTTCTATCCGTTATTCGAAGGGGGTTGTTAAGGATGTGCTCGTCAAAGTTGGAGGTCTTGTGGTGCTGGTGGATTTTGTTATCTTAGATGTTGGTTTGGTTTCCAATGATGGCTCCGAGCATACCATTTTGCTTGGTCGTCCCTTTATGGCCACAACACAATGCTTAATCGATGTTGGAAAGAAGAACCTCACATTGCCCGTTGCAGGTGAATCGGTCACATTCTCGATGGCCAACTTGCCATCGATTCCTTCAAGTATTTATCATGCGGATTGCCTTCTTGTTGATGATATACAAGAATGGTCGAGCAAGTCTTCTTGATGGATGAATACATTGAGGTGGTGGAGCCGAAAGATGATCGAGTTGCTTTGATAGATGATGAAACCTTTATTGTTCGTGCTAACTCTTGTGTTCTTCCCGATGCAACCAACTTATACGAGAGTGCTTGTGTTCATGTCGTTGAGGGCAACGACGAGTTTTTGAGAGGGGGGGTGGAGGTTGTTGATGGGAAACGAGTTGTTGAGCCGAGTAAAAAATTCGACGAATACCTTGATGAAGTAGTGGATTTGTTTGAGCTATCCAACGACGAGGTTGAGAGGAGGCACAAGCCCGAGCTAAAGCCTCTCCCATCTCACCTCAAATATGTCTTTTTAGAAAAGGAAGAGAGCAAGCCGGTGATCATTTTTGCCCACTTGAGTGAAGAGGAAGAAGCGAGGTTGATCGAGGTGCTTAAAGCTCATAAGGGTGCCATTGGGTGGAGTCTTGGCGATATTAAAGGAATTAGCCCATCAACTTGTATGCATAAGATTGTTTTGGAGGATAATGCCAAACCATCTCGCGAATTCCAAAGGCGTTTGAATCCGAACCTTAAAGAAATCGTGAAGGCTGATATCCTTAAGTTGTTGGAGAAGGGCTTGATATTTGTTATAGCCGAGAGTGAATGGGTAAGCCCCATTCATATGGTCCCAAAGAAGAGCGGCATAACCGTTGTGGAGAATGATATGGGAGAGTTGTTGGCTACACGAGCTACGACGGGGTGGAGAATGTGTATCGATTTTTGAAAATTGAATGCGGCTACGAAGAAGGATCATTTCCCCCTCCCATTCATCGATCAAATGCTCGACAAGCTTGCCGGACACCACTCTTATTGATTTTTGGACGGATTATTGGGTTATTACCAAATTTCCATCGCCCCCGAGGATCAAGATAAAACGACGTTCACTTGCCCGTTTGGGACTTTTGCCTTCCGACGGATGCCATTTGGGCTATGTAATGCCCCGGGGACGTTCCAATGATGTATGCTTTCCATATTGTCCGACATGATCAACAAGTATCTTGAGGTCTTCATGGATGACTTCTCCATTTATGGAGACTCATTTGATGAGTGCTTAAATAATCTTGAGGAGGTGCTAGCCCGGTGTGAGGAGACGAGCTTGACCTTAAGTTGGGAGAAGAGCCATTTTATGGTTCGGAGTGGCTTGGTGCTAGGGCACATAATTTCGGGAAGGTGTATTGAGGTGGAAAAAGCCAAAGTGGAAGTTATCGAGAAGTTACCCCTTCCCCTCAACATGAAGGATGTAAGAAGCTTTCTTGGGCACGCCGGGTTCTGTCGTCGTTTTATAAAGGATTTCTCTAAAATCGCCCGCCCTTTGTGCCGTTTACTAAGTAATGACGTGCCTTTCGATTGTGATGGGGCTTGTGAGGAGGCCTTCTTGTCCATCAAAAAGAGCTTAGTGTCTGCCCCCATCGTCGTGGCCCCCGATTGGAGCTTGCCATTTGAGATCATGTGTGACGCTTCGAGTCAAGCGGTGGGGGCCGTGCTTGGCCAACGAGTAGACAAGTTATTGCGGGTGGTATATTATGCAAGTTTGATGCTCAACGATGCCCAAAAGAACTATACAACAACCGAGAGGGAGCTACTAGCCGTGATCTTTGCTTTAGAGAAGTTTCGAGCTTAAATTGTTGGTTCACGGCTCGTTGTGCATAGCGATCATGCCGCGTTGCGTTATTCATTTTCTAAACCTCAAGCAAAACCCCACCTCATCCGATGGATCCTATTGATACAAGAATTCGATATTGAGATCAAGGATCGAAAGGGGTGCGAAAATGCGGTAGCCGATCACCTCTCGAGGTTGGTCATGGAGGGAGGAGAAAGGATGGCAATTGGAGAAAACTTGCCACATGAAAACTTATTTGAAGTAGCCCAAGCCCCTTGGTATGCCGACTATGCGAATTATCTAGCAAATGGAGAACTCCGGCCGGATATGAATTGGCAAGAGAAGAAACGCTTCCTAGATAAGTGCCAAAGCTTTTATTGGGATGATATTTTCATGTACAAAGTGGGGAAGGATGGAATGATTAGGAGATGTGTGCCGGAGAATGAGATAAAAACTCTATTAACCTTTTATCATAACCATGAAGCCGGAGGGCACTTTGGGGGAAGGAAAACGGCACTTAAAATCTTGAGTTCGGGTTTCTATTGGCCGTCTCTCCATTATGATGCTTAGGTCCACGTTCAAACTTGCGATAAATGTCAACGAACGGGGAGCATCTCGAAGAGGAACGAAATGCCCTTGGTGGAAAATTTTGTGGTTGAAATCTTCGAGGTTTGGGGAGTTAACTTCATGGGCCCGTTTCCGAAGTCGATTGATGGTTTTGAGTACATCCTCGTGGGGGTTGATTAAGTTTCTAAATGGGTCGAGGCCATCCCCACAAGAAAGAATAATGCCGAGGTTGTCATGAAGTTCGTGAAAGAGAACATTTGTGCTCGTTTTGGCTTCCCGAGAGTCATAATAAGTGATGGTGGTAGCCAATTTTGCAACAAGATTTTTGAGAAACTTATGAGGATCTACGGGATCAAGCACAAGATCGCTACGCCATATCACCCCCAAACTTCGGGGCAAATCGAGACAAGCAACAAACAAGTTAAGAGCGTGCTAGAAAAGACGGTGCAACCTAACCGGAAGGATTGGTCAAGAAAGTTGAACGACGCATTGTGGGCCCTCRGTWCGGRYTATAAAAKYYTTTTAGGCACGAGCRCGTACAATTTYGTATTTGGGAAATCTTGCCACTTGCCCYTGGAGATTGAGCATAGGGCATTTTGGGCGATAAAAGKCGTTAATTTGGACTTGAAGGAGGCCGGCCTCGAGAGAATGTTACAACTAGAAGAGTTAGACGAGCTTAGAGATAATCAATATGACAATGCTCGAATCTACAAGGAGAGAACTAAATGAATTCACGAAAAGAGGATAATCCCGAAGAAGCTTGAGGTTGGGATGCCCGTTTTACTCTACAATTCCCGCTTAGCACTCCATCCCGGAAAATTGAAGTCTAAATGGACGGGTCCTTACACCATCAAATTTGTTAATCCGAGTGGAGCGGTGACGTTGATCGACCCCGTATCTCAAGATCGATTCCAAGTGAATGGGCACCGAGTCTAACCCTATCATCATGGTTTCCTTTTGCCACCCGGCGAGGAAGTGGTAGCTTTGGTGGATCCTCCCGTCTTATCCGTTTCATAATCGCGCAAAGGAACCGTCGAGCTAAAGACGTTAAACAAGCGCTACATGGGAGGCAACCCATGGGGTTTCTGTCTCTTTCTTATCTTTCTTATTCTTATTCACTTTTATTTTATTTTATTTTATTTTTCTTTATTCTATTTTTCTTCTTTCTTCTTGAAATTATGTGCATTTTCCCCTCGTCTTTGCGTTTTCTAACGTTTTTGTTGGTGTAGGTGCAAACTTGGAGCTATGGGGACCGAAAATGACTCTCTGGAGAGCAGTTGATTTGACAGCTTCCAGTCGAATCGACTGATCAGTCGTTCGACTGCATAATCGACTGAGCCCCTGCGAATCGACTGACAGACAAAGACTTGGGTTGCTCTCTGAAAAGTAGTCGATCGACTGAGGAGCAGTTGATCGACTGCCCCACTGACGCGGACTGGGCAGGAAAGGTTATAAAGACCAGTTGATCCATCCCCATTTTTCCCCAAGCCGACTGCAACATTAAAAAAAAAGAAGAGAGAAAAGCTACAAAAAAAAACAAAAAAAGGAAAGAGCAAAGAAATAAAAAAAAATAAACTCAAAAAAAAAAAAGAGAAGGTAGTCGATCGACCGAGGCCTTTTACGCGGGAATTCTTCGTTGTTCTTCCGTCTTCAACACACGAATTGGGGGTTTCGTCTTTGGTTTTCTTTTCGAAATTCAAGCCGTTCTTTGAGGTAATTCGCTAAAACCAATCGTTTGGAATCATTAATTAGTTGATTGATTGTGATTTGGGGGTTCTTTGGGTTCCGATTCTTCAACAATTCTAATTCAAAAACTGTGCCCACCAAGTGTTCGAGGAAATGCCTCAATGAGTTTCCTTTGTTGATTTTCCCCCGTTCCTTCCATCTTGAGCATTCGTATTGATTCTTGAAGTTCTTAGAACACTTACTTCGTTCCTTCTCATATAATCCATGGCTAATTAACACAACTTTCCCAACCTCGCCGCCAATTAATCCGCCCCGTTTCCCATTTATTCT
Source organism: Phtheirospermum japonicum (assembly GCA_014905375.1). Lineage (NCBI taxonomy): Eukaryota > Viridiplantae > Streptophyta > Magnoliopsida > Lamiales > Orobanchaceae > Phtheirospermum > Phtheirospermum japonicum. Next base: position 626,250 of record BMAC01000460.1, read on the forward strand.
ACGTTCCAAGGTGAACTTTTCGAAAACCTTTCTCAAAGGAACTTTGCCGTTCTGCATTTTGTAACGCTCGATCGCCTTGACGAGTGGGTGGCGAGCGGGGACTACCAAGGGGTCGGGTCCATGGTGCTCGCCCTAATTGATGTGTTGGGCGCTAGATACTTCGCCTCCCTTCGAGCACCGTCCTACAAGGAGTTGATGCTCGAATTCTTTACCACATACGAGTCCCGTGATGTTTCGGAGTTCCGGGTTCGTTTCGGAGGGAGGGAGTGTCGGGTTACATGGGAAGCACTCCAAGCGGTCCGTGGGATCAATTGCAAAGATTTATGGGACGACCGGCCAAGAGAGTTTTCCCCGACACAATTTTGAGCATCGATCAAAGGTGGGTGAGGTACTTCTCGATATCAAGACTCGGCCATCACCGACATGGCACTTTTGAACGTGTACAAGTTTTTTGCCCACGTCGTTATGGGCAAGCACGAGAGTTCTAACCTCACCCTTGACGAGGTTTACGTGCTTTGGTGCTTGTAACACGGGAGTCGATTTCCGTTCTTTCCTTTCTTCCGTGCCGGGATTTGAGCGATTACGAAACGAGGGGCGGAAGTATAGCCCGGGTCGGAATGGGACCCATGATCACCATGATAGCCCGTCATTTTGGGTTTGACCCCAAGGCGGCTCGTTTGACGAGGATCGAGCCAATGGTGTAGGGATGGAAATTGCCTAAGTTACCGATGAATCCTCAACGCTCACGCCACCGTGATCAAGAGAGGGAGGAAGAGGAGTTCAATAGGCGGCACAACCAGGGTGTCGATGCCGACGACGTCCCAAACATCGGTTCAGGGGCGCCGTTTCATGCAAGCACGAGCCAAGGGGCATTATCGCCTTATGTGGGCCCGAGCACCGGCCCAGGTCCCAACATGGGTTGGCACGAGTTCCAATGCCAAGTGTTTGAGCATTTTGACCGGCTCGATGCGGGGCAAGCTAGAGCCGACCGAGCCCACCGCGCTCTCCATAGCTGACTTTTGTTGATCGAAAGCCGCATGGCCCGAAACGAGGATGATGAAGACGAGGATTACATAGACGATGAGGAGGAGGAGAACGATGATGACGAGGGGGAAGAAGAGGAACAGGAAGAGGAAGAGGACGAGGAAGCGAACCTCCAACCCCGACAACGGAGACGTCATTGATTGCCCTATCTCTCTTATATCTATTTGTTTTTATGTTTAATTTAGACTTGATATTTCGGTTTGTATTATTTTTAACTCGATTATGTTCTTTTGTTTCTCATCTAATTCTTGAGAAATCCAAAAAAATTGAAAAACTTAAAAATCCAAAATATAGTGTTTTGTGCTTTTGTTCCTTATTTTTGTGATTTATGTACATAATTTTCTTGGATTTTAATTACATGTGATTGTTTTTGTATATATCTCGGTTACCGACTCCAACATTGGGCGAATGGATGGTTTGGTAGCGTTCATGAAGTCGGGTGACACTAACCATGCTCAGATTCTACTTGGGTTTCTTGGTTTTTAGGTGGACCCCACCGAGCTCGACCAGAACTCGCTCGGTTGAGGGAGTTTCTATTCACACCCCTTTTACTTGATTCTCATTAAAATGCAATGAGGGCATTGCATGGTTTAAGTGTGGGGTGGGTAGGTGCTTAGGGTCAGGGTTTTAATCAAGCATGTTTTGTAAATCTTAAATCGAGCCTTGGCGAAGTGACGCACTCTTGGCAAAGTGACGCTTACTATTTGCGCTATTATATGATTGAGTCATCGTTGAGTCATTTTGTTTGTTTCTTGTGCGTTGTTTTTATGTATATATTACATGGTTGAACAATTCCTCATACTTTGAAGTTTGAATAGTTTACTTGTCGAGTTTTTGCATGTCTTAAGCCTCTTGTGTGAGGAGTTGAATTCTTGTGCTTCGTCCAAAACCACCTTTATATATATATAATCAACATTTTCTTGTGAAAATATTGCAAAGCTCCAAAAGATCTTTTGATTTCGCTCCCAAATTCGATGCAAACTAGTGAGTAGCCTCGTGTGATTTATCGGCTTGCTTGTGTTTTTATTGAAATTGCATTGAAGAGGTTTAATTTTGCTCGCACATGATTGAAGTTGAAAATGACCTCGAAGCACATATATCACCCTTGTTCCGACCATATAAATATATGTAAGCTACTTTAAAACTCCCAAATGAGCCCCTTGAGCCTTTATTCCGTTTCTTGTTAGCCGAACTCGATTTTAGCTCTTATGTCTTCATAATTGTGAGGCGGGAGAATGTATTGTTAGCTAACGAGAAATGTGTGGGAAATTAAATGAGGGTTTACAGATTTTAGAGTACTTATACAAAAAACAAATGATAAAAAAAAAGAGAAGGATTAATACTCCAACACAAATCACGACAAGTAAGTAAGCGTGCATTCAAGTGAAAAGCCTAATTCAAAAAGGGCTAAGTTTAGTAAAAAGAGGCAATTCATAAAGCTTCTAAGTGTTGTGAGATGAAAGTCGGGTGTAAAAACTAGATGGTCTATGGATTTAAAAATAAGGATCAGATTTACGATGTTGTTAATCAATGTTAACAGCACCTGTTAACAACATCAACTAGATTAACGTAAATTTATGCAGCGGAAATTTAAAAAGGGAACACGATTAAACAAATTCAGTTCACAAGTAAATACTTGTGAACTTGGGTGTACAAACCCGAAAACTATATTACTTTCACTTCAAGTTCAATAAACAATATAAAGTAATATATGAAAACTAAATATCAAGAAACCTGATACTAAATACTTGTTGCCGGAATGGCAAGATCTTCTCCGTTGGTCACGCAACTTCAAAGATCTTGTTTCTCACGAACGTTGGCTCCAAGTAGTTTTCTTCTTCGTGTTCTTCTTTTCTTCTTGTGCGTCTTCTTGCGTCTTGTGTCCTCCAAAAATCCCGTGCTTAAAACTCTAAGCAAAAAGCCTTGAATCAAGTGTAGGAATACTTATGTCTTAAATAGACAACTAAGAATCCTAAACTTGGTAAAATCCTAAAAACAAATCCTAAACATAATCTAGGAATAATTAAAGTCTTGTGCATAAACTAGGAAACATAATATTGACCTATATCTAGTTTCCTAACTTATTTTGTGCCCAAGAAAGGCAAAATAGGAATTATTGCCAAGGATAAATTCCTCAACAATCTCCCCCTTTTGCTTTTCTGGACAAAACACTAAGACGCAAACAAAAATGAAAAAATACTAACTCCCCCTAAGATAGAAAACTCCCCCTAAACAAAACACCCAATGTTTTTAACACTCAAACCAACATTAAAAGCCAACATTGTTCAAAAACACTTATCAAAACAAACCGAGTAAAGAAACTTAATGACTTCGAATCCTCTTTGACCATCGAGGAGATGTCAAAGTTCCTTCACCACTCTTCTTCCTCTTCTTATTCTCCCTCAGTTTCATCATCTTCTTCAAAGCTTTGTTGCGCGCCCGTATTCGCTTACGCCTCTTCTCTTGAGCAAGGCTCGCCAAGGCTTCGGCGGCAACAGCATCTTCAGCTTCAGCAGCAGCAGCATTAGCATTCTCATTCTCGGCAACATCCTCTCCATCAACACTGTCTCCCCCTACGTTCGCATCATCCTCTCCCCCTTTTTGACCAGAAAGGGAAAGGGCCTCCAACAACAAGCAACGAAGTGCCTGCAGCTTAGAAATCTGCAAATCAATGGAAGCAACATGCGCACGCAGGAGTTGCGTAGAAATACGGACCATGTTGGGATCGTCCTTCTCAACATCACTATCAACAGCAGCAGGAACAGGAGCCTGCCAAGTCAAATCAAGCACCCTAGCACCAGTAGTGTGTTGGCCTCAAAAAGCAAACCAATCCGCATCACCAGTGAGCACATCATCTGGGAGAAGCATCAGACCTTGGTTCTTCAACAAGCTGAAAATAAGAGAGGGAAAACACAGCGAGGCAGCCGACCTTGAAGTGGCAAACTTAGTCATGATATCAAAAACATGGTGGCCGAAACTGAAATTTACACCCTTCCCAAACTTAAATAAAAACTGAGCCTGAGGCCGAGTGACAACTGTAGTGTTCCTGGAAGGGACCCAGTTGCAAAGTGCCACTTTGTGCATAATAAAAAACAAAGACGAGAGCCTAGTGCTTGGCAGTTGCTCAAACCATGAATGAACCATCCCACCCGATAAAAAAGACACAACCTCATCCATATCATCCACAGAAAAATTACCCCGATGTGTAGTGGTGCCAAATAAATCATCAATTAAGTCAGGGGTAAAGGCAAACACCTTACCACGCAGAAAAACTTTCCCATAGTTCACAGAACTTAAATCAACAATTGATGGCAGCATATTGGCATAGAACTCAAGAACGATATCCCTAACAAATGGAATAGCGGTAGAGACTGTGGAATGCATACCACGAAATCGGAGGTAGGCTATCAGGTTGTGGCGCTCAAAAAATTCAAACGACACTTTTCTCTCAGCGATCATATGGCGAGTTTGATACACATCAAGCAGCTCAGCAGCCTGAGCAGTTAAAAATTTCTCGCAAAAGGGCTCCATGTCCTCAATCTCGGGTGTAGGAGTTGAAGTACCAGATGAGGACTGGGAGTGATCACATGCAGCCGAGGAGGACTGCGTGGGAGAATGTGATGGAACAGGAACAGATGCAGTGCGGGAGGATGAGACAGACTTTGAGTGACTCAATGTTGGTAAGGGGCTACCAACATGACTACCAACATCATCCTTTGCAGCTGTCTTCTTTTTCTTCTTGTCCTTTTTGAATGCAGCAAAAATATCTTTCAAAGGCACATCGAATGATGAATCAGGCGAATACTCAAAAAGACCTGTGTCAAATTCAGGTGAAGCAGCACGAGTTGGAGACGGCGGGGGAACATCAGCAGGCGACTTTGCAGAACTAGTAACTTCGCCGGTGATAAAGTCCAGCACAGTATATGGAGGCGAAGAATACTCAGTAGCAGATGACTTGGGAAAGACTTTGACCTTGGCCTGGTTGGGAGAGACACTTTCTTTCGGCAGGCCGGGTCTCCTGTCAGCTTTACGTACAAGCTGCTTCCGGCGAGTAAACCTCTTCTTCTCCGGCAAACTGGGAGCAGAAGCAGATGGCGGCACATCTCCGGCAATCGGAGCAGTAGGCACAAAATCATGATCATCGGGATCAGATTCCACAACAACATCCTCCTGGAGGTTGATGTGTTCAATTGGCACATGGCGGCACGGACCTGCCTTGCTCTTTGGGACCGCGGGCGGCACAACGCCGGGCGGTATATTGTGCAAACGCCTGGACCGCTTCAAGGTTGAATTTCCCACGCGGCCAAAGGTCTCAGCCACAAAAGCTAAATCAGGAGGATTATCGACGTCAATCTCGTTCCCGGGCTGTCCAGGGAACACCTGAGTAACCGGCGTAGCATCCACCGGTGATGGAACAGGTACGACAGCAAGAGAGTCAAGCGCATGCAAATCAGGCGGCGATGTTGATAGTGGTGGGTTTGAAGAGCTACCACCACCAATATCTTCACGGATATCCAGACTGCATATCTTTGGATATGGCAACGGAATCTGGTCGCCGGAGCGGCGAACCTCCTCTGGTAGTTCAGGGACTGTCGGCGGTGGAGAGCTAGACATCCTGCAAAATCTCACAAAAACACAGAACCAAGAACAGAAATTCGATAGAATTGGAGAGGAGAAAGGAGTCTGAGAGTTGTAATTGGAAAGGGGTTTGGGGATTGTGATCAAACGGTAAAAAGAAATAAGCCTTTTAAACCCCCAAAAAGTGACCGTTGAAAGAGGGGAGAGAAAGAGTAAAAAAATAAAAGGAAAATTCCCTAAAAAATCTCATCGGTTGATTTTTAAGAGTAAAACACGATTTTTAATTCCTTTTTTTTTGTTTAAGGCACCACCCCTTCTCAAGATAGGCTTCATGACCACAAATACCGCCCCACAAACTTTACTCATTATTCCTCGGTTTTTAAAAAAAAAAAAATTGTACGACTTAATCTACAAAATAGGCCGAAAATACAAGGCTGATTTTAATGAACCATCAGCACAGTTGTACCTATCTTGTGCAATGTTACCTTTCACTCTCCCAATTCACCCCATTATTACCTCTCCAGCCGTCCGATTATAACTCCACTGAAACACTTGGTTAGCTCAACTCAAAACAAAATTAAGAGATTTCATGTAAGACAAAAACATAAGAAACATAACGCACAGTAAGATGGCATCTTCACAAAGTATTAATGTCCTACGGGATGCCTAGAAATTATGACCTAAAAGGTTAAAACAGAACACATTATGATTTCAGTGTTTTGATCCAATGTTGCTTTTTATTACTAACAACATTACAAACCAACATTGCC
>BMAC01000460.1:674140-686898 GCA_014905375.1 Phtheirospermum japonicum
AAATGACCAATTTAAACTAAATAGCTTATTAAAACTTATTAATTTGAAATTAGTAAAATGGAGGGAAAATTAAAGTCAACTTATTTGAATAAGTCAACATAAGTACTTAACATCAATTAAGGGTTTTAAAGGAAGATTTTTAACAACTTTTACTAAATTAGAATTTGAATACAACTTAACAACTTAAAAGCATAAGTTCATAAGCTAGAAAGCTAGAAAGTGAAATTGAAAGTTTGAAAAGCAAAAGAGCCACTAAATTATGATCCAAAGCACAATACATATATAAAAAAGAGAAATAACATGGAAATGAAACTAGATTAAAGGAAAGAAGTTACCAAAGGTACTTGATTATACAAAAGCTTGAATGAGAAAGCTTGAAAGCTGGATGATTCTTCAAAAAGATAGTTTGAAACAAAGCTTGGCAAACTCATTCCAACCTCTCACTTGCTCATACGAGGACTCTTGGCAGTCAAGTCCGAGCACCGTTTGTATCACCCCCTGATCGATACGGCGTTTAACTCCCCCGAAACGCACATCAAAGCCCCGGTCACGCGTATCCTCATACGAAGTGAAAAACTCGAGCACTAGCTCCTGATAAGCCGGTGCTCGTAGGGCCGCGAACATCCGGCCATTCATTGCGTCYATGTAATTTAGAAGACYCYTGCCAAACCCGTRATAATCCCCGTTCGCTACCCACGCGTCTAAACGCTRAATGTCAACGAAARGAGGGGTAGCGAAATGTCGCTGGGAGAGGTTTTGGAAAAGTTCCCCCTCGTCGGTGGAATAGATGGGGAAAGGGGCGCCGTAGTTTCCGGCGATATCGGGGTATTGGGGGAGGCCGTAATGTTCGTCGTCGAAATGACCGTCCATTATATAAGGTGAAAACAGGGAAGAAAGTGGTCGGGTTTTGTAGTTGTGGATTCAAAAAGTCGAACGAGATGAAAAACGACGGAAAAACGAAGAAAACTCAATTCGAATGTTCTTTGGGGCAATTTGTCGAGCACTTTGTGGGCGAGATTTTTGAAAGAGAATATCAAAAATAATGGCTTCAAATCCAACCCAACCAACAACAAGCAATTTCAATTATCCCCAAGAGTGTTTTGGACAAGCGAAGTACCTCGAATTTGGTTCGAAAAAGGAACGAGGAYTCGGACAATCACCAAGGCGAATTTGAAATGGAGAAGAATGAAAAACTGAGAACTCCCGCGTAACTACCCCGGTCGATCGACTAAGAGTCGATTCTCTATCTTTCCCTCTTTTCTATTTTTTTATTTTTTTATTTTCTGGTTCTTTTTCGGCTTCTCGGTCGATTTCTGGTGTGGGGGAAAAAAGGGACGCCGATCGACTGCAATTTATAAGCTCGCTGGTCGGGTCAGTCGATCGACTGCTTTCCTCGGTCGATCGACTGCTGTCGATCGGTTGCCGGCAGTCGATCGACTGCTCTTGCAAAAAGTCTGAAAGTTCCTGTAATCCAGTCGATTCCTCCGTTGAAGTCGATCGAACCACAGTCGATCGACTGGATGTCGATCAGCAAGTAACCAGTCAATCGACTGCCCATGCCAAGAGGGTATAAAGATCTGGAATCCAGTCGATTTGATCACGGCAGTCGAATTTTCAGTCGATCGATAGCCAAGTCAGTCGATCGACTATATGTGCAGTCGATCGACTGATTTCCAGCAGTCTACTCCAGTTTTGATCCTCTTTTCTCCCAAAATTTCAATACTGGACCTACACAAACCCCACAATTTCCATTAACACTATATAGAGATGGAATATACACTAAATTAAAAGAAAAATAAGAAGAGAAGAGAGTCAAAAAGTCGTGGGTTGCCTCCCACGTAGCGCGTTTGGTTAACGTCGTTCGCTCGACGGTTATACAAAAACGTTATCCGGGATCCAAGAAGAGGTGACGATCATGCCACGCCTTGGTGTTCTCGAGTAGACACACCGGGTGATCAACATCACCAAGGCGGGCGCGTAGTGCAAGCCGGAAGATCGAGAAATCAAGAATGTGGGCTTGCTTCGGTGGTCGTAAGCGTGAGTAGTCGATCACCCAGACGTGATCATCCAAGTATGGGTCGACGTGCTTTTTCGTCTCCCCAACCGTCGTCCCCTTTCTCTRGACTTTAGAAATAGTCGTAGTCGGGRACGAGAGAGTAGGACCCAGCACATCTTCCTCCTCCTCTTCCACCTTTTCTTGTTTAAGTAGTAGCAAAGTTTCGGGTGGAGGCGAAAGAGGCTCGATCAGCTCCACGTCCTCCAAGGCCGGCATAACTACATCTTCCTCGACTAAAGCCGGTAAGCTCGACAATTCAAGTGCCATCGGGGGCCATGAAGATAACACCCCCTCACTTTCCACTACAACCTCTTCGCAATACCCGAGAGGGGTTGCGTTGCTTTCCGAACCATTCTCTTCGTCTTCAAAATCTACCTCATAGCGCTCACCTTCCGAAAAATCGTCAAATCTCGAATTACTATCAACGACCGTGGGCACCGCCTCATCAAASAAGGGTATCTCGTCGAGGTACGGTTTGTTTAGCTCACGCACGTCATTGGAGATTTTCTTAGCGTTGGTCTCCATGCGATCGAGGCTTCCAACGAGCTCGGCTAAGAGAGACTCCACGTCCGGGAGTGGGGACGTAGACGAATCTTGACATAGTGAGGTATAAGGGTCATCGCTCGGAGCATACGAGCTCGAGGTGGGCAGATTGTAAGAATCGTAACTCGAGTATAGGTTGTAAGAATTGTAGCTCGAAGAATCGGAATTATAAATCGATGGAGCATACGATTCAAAATGGSGGTAAGAAGATGGAAGGGCGAGGGGAACATATAGATCGTCTAAACTCGGGTCAGAAAGAGCACGAGTCGGTGCATAAGGATCTATGCTCTGGTTGTGGGGGTATGAGTCATAATGATCGGAAGAGTAAATCCACTCTTTACCGATCGAAGCATATGGATCGTCATATGTGGGAGTTGTGTATGGATTTGGACATTCGGGAATTTGAATGTAAGGGTTGTCGTATGGCAAACTAACTCGGTAGTTTGCCATCCTCGGCCGAATCAATCAAGCGGCGGAGGCGTCTTTCGATCGTTTAGAGTGTGGGCGGGCAGAATCGGGCTTTCGAGAAGGGTTTCCATCGTTCGCTTCTCGATTATTGGTGATTACTAGCGGAGAGAACGGGATGTGGGACCTACCCTGCACACACAACAAGCGACAAAAAGATTACGCGTATCGAATGGAAAATAATTAACTAACTAATATTCACGACGACAATAAGAATAATTAAGAATGCCATTGGCCTTAATCCATCCCCGGCAACGGCGCCAAAATTTGATCGAAGATTTCTCGACGCTCTAGAAATCGTCTCCGCAATAGTACGGAGTCGACTGTAGGTGCGGTGAGTTGTCCCGAGTCGTGTCTCTCGAGGATGGATGTGATCGGCTTTCGGTTTTCTTTATCGTTCTTATCGTCGGTTTTTTCTAAACTAATTTAACCTAAGAAAGCGATAATCATTTTTCGGTTTTTATAGCTAAGATTTGAATTTGAAATTTGAGATTTAAAAACATTAAAACATTTAAAGAAATTAAAGCTTATATTAAAACGATCAATTTAAACTAATTAACTTATTAAAACTTAATTATTTGAAATTAGTAAAATGGAGGGAAAATTAAAGTCAACTTATTTGAATAAGTCAACATAAGTACTTAACATCAATTAAGGGTTTTAAAGGAAGATCTTTAACAACTTTTACTAAATTAGAATTTGAATACAACTTAACAACTTAAAAGCATAAGTTCATAAGCTAGAAAGCTAGAAAATGAAATTGAAAGTTTGAAAAGCAAAAGAGCCACTAAATTATGATCCAAAGCACAATACATATATAAAAAAGAAATAACATGGAAATGAAACTAGATTAAAGGAAAGAAGTTACCAAAGGTACTTGATTATACAAAAGCTTGAATGAGAAAGCTTGAAAGCTGGATGATTCTTCAAAAAGATAGTTTGAAACAAAGCTTGAACATTACACAACTAAGATCTTAACCTAACTAATCTATAACTAATTACTAGAATTTATAGGAATTAAAACTAAGTAAAATATGAAAGTACAGAGTTTTCTGGAGTTGGAGCAGCTCTCRTGGAGAAGAAGGCCACTTGGACAAGTTGTGGTTTGAAATGACGTCTGATTGCTTAAATCTTCAAAATTGCTGCTTTTCAGTCGATCGACTGAGAAAAAGCAGTCGATCGACTGCAGTCGATCGTTCTTGTCAGCTGTCGATCGATTGCTGTGTCAAAATGGCAAAAAGCCCTGTAATTCAGTCGATCTTGGGGCACCAGTCGATCGACGGCAGTCGATCGGCCAAGTAGGCAGTCGATCGACTGCCATGTCTAAACCTTCAAAACTCGCTGGAATCCAGTCGATTTTAGCCGGATCAGTCGATCGACTTCAAGGTCATTCGATCGACTGAACATTCAGTCGGTCGACTGGGTTCCAGCGCCCGGCTCGATTTCTCGTTCTTTTCGCGTCCGCCGGCTTGTCGAACCTCGTCCGCTGCGCTTCCTTGCTTTGTCCGTCCATCCCCGAGTCGAGTATCGATGATCCCAAACGAGCGTGGGCCCCTCTTGGACGTCCTACGGCCAAGAAAAACGGAAACGTGAAAAACTACGAAAATTAATAACAAAACGTACAAAAACTAAGAAAATCTAGAAATACGAAAAACGGCCAACCCGACTCCTAAAGCAACAAAAAGCAAGCGAAAAACACGCAACGTGAAACAAAAACGATAATGAAAATATGTACAAAAAGATGCAAATCAGCGACCTCCCACGTTCCCGGGCAAACAGACTTAACATGCTTCTTCCGCGCGCTGTTGGTGTCCCCATCCGTTGGTCCGCCCGAGATCATGTTTATCCACCCCTTGTTTCTCCTCGGGGCATTATGCCTCTGATTCCCCTGTTGTGGATGCCTCGCGACCTGATTCTGGGGTGGGTCCCTCGGTGGTGGTGGAGGCAATGGCTGCCTTGGTTCCCTTGGCTCTCTATCCTTATAAATAACATCTTTTAGGTGGCAAGCTTTTAAGAGCTTCTCGATCTCCTCCTTAAGATGCCTGCACCTTTCGATGGAATGCCCAAAATTGTTATGAAATAAACAAAAGAAATCAGACTTGTGATTAGTATGGAGCGGTGTGCGATCTTCTGGCCTCTTGATGTCATTAGGTATCAAGCGCTCCATGATAGTAAACACATTAGCCTGCGGATAGGCCAGTGGTGTGAAATCCTCATTCCTCCAGTTTTGCATATCTATCTCCGGCTTTTCCCTCATCATAGGGCTCGGGGTTAAGAGCCCGCGCACTATCCTTCTAGGTTCTCTTCTGATCTCCTTCCTTGAAATGCTAACTCCTGTGTCCACGACCTCCCTACTAAGACGCGTACAATCTTCCCTGCCAAAACGTCCACGATGCTCTTCCTCAGCTTCCTCCACTTGTATTTATTTATGGCATTTCTCCAAAACCTCATCGTATGTTCGCGCCTCTTTTTTTACCAAAGACTTGCGTAAGTCATCTATCCTCAATCCTTGATGTAAAGCTCCCGCCTTCATCTCATCTGTAGCAGTAGGTACCTCCAGAGTAGCACTGGTAAACCTGTTAATATATTGTTTCAGCGTTTCGTCAGATCATTGCACCATAGAAAAAGCAACTGTGCAGTTTTCGCATTCTGCCTCACACTGGAAAATTAATTCAATAAAGCAGCTCGCAACACCTGAAAGCTAGTAATTTCTCCTCACGGCTACTGATAGAACCAGTTTTGCACAATTCCTTTTAAAGTAGATATAAAGGCTCGACACGCCACTGCATCCGTATAGCTATGTAACATCCTCGCATTTTCGAAGAGCTGCAAATGCTCTACTGGATCTTCCATCCCGCGGTATTGAAACTCTAATGCCTTATACCCTTAGGCATCGTAGCTCGCAACATATCATCCGAAAAGGGATGCCCCTCATCTTCATCGAACTTTTATCCTTCCACTCGTTTTAGTAACTTTAACAAGGCCTCCTGCATCTCTCTAAACGCCTTATTCCCTGTCCGACCTCATTCTCGCCGTTCCCTTCATGGTACCCACTCCAAATCTTGCGTGTCTTATCCCAATATTCTCCATCCGTACCCGAGGCTTGAGTTCCACTCTCACTGGTATGTTTATTATGCCGGCGACCTCGACATTTATAATGGTCTCATTTTATCTTCACCCCTTTCCCCTTTTTACACTTATGTTTAGGGGTATGAGACTCCATGGAGGAGGTGGAGCTGGAAGAATCCTCATGTTTTCGCTTACTTTGGCTTTTCCTTCCATGAGAAGATCTCCTAGACAGAGATCCTCTGTTTTGTTTTGTCTTCCTGGTTGTCGATTTCTCTTCCTGCTCACCATTCAATCAATTTACCTTCTCTTTCAGAGTTTCCAGCTCACCTGCTAGGTACTTGTTCAGTTCCTCCTGCCTCTCCGGAGGCACGAAATCCATGAGCCCGTCTAAGAATCCTTTTTTAATTTGATAGGGCTTATCCTTGGGTAAATCATTCCATTCCTTCGTTCCTCTATGAATCACTTTCTGCGCTATAACCTCTGGCATCTTCGCCTCCAAGTCTTCTGCCGATTCCTTTCCATCACACCGCTTTGGGGAGGGCGACGGTGTGCCACCAAAACTCTGAACTGCTGGTTCCGCCCGAGAAGGTGTTTGTCTTTCTTTCATTGGTTCTTCTTCATTGATATCCGCCATCCTGTTCTTCTTCATGCTTCGCTTGCAAAATTTCTCACGCCTTTCACTAAAGGAATCGATGTCCCTCTTTCCCACAGACGGCGCCACTTGATAAAACAAAAAAGATTGGTTACCAAGAATATGGGGTATTAACCTCAAATCTGAGATCAGCGACCTGAAACAACTTCTAGATCCGTCACAACAACCTGATAAGCCTCCAAAAATCCTCCTGGTGACCTAGCTGATCCTGCAAAATAGCACCTCAAGTCGAGTCGGTGATCAGACCCGTGAAGGTCCTCCGATACTTAAGTTAGATACTGCTAGAGATAATTTAGAGAGCCCAAATCACAATAGAAAACAACTTAAAAATAACGAGAGGTATGCACCCCTTTTATAAAGACAAGAGAAGTATCCCCCAAGGCAGGGTCTCCTTCTCCCACTATAATTCCATAAATACCATGACCGACTTAGAATTAGGATTCCTCCTGTATGCTAAGTTCTCATAAATAATAGATTTCTTACCTAAATTACCAGAATAGGCCTGGTCCTGTTATTCTTTCTATATAGTTCGTTGGAACCCCATAGACCATCCATACTAGCCCTTTTGGTCCTGATATTTATAAATCCCACAACCGAGCTTAATAGCTAGCGCCTAACATACAAACATAAGAGGTCGCGACCCTATATGAGAACTCATCCTCATACTCCAGGTCGCTACTTTTCAAACCAGCTCTCTCACTTTCCAAAGGAAACCATCTAGCTCGCTCACTTCCCAGAAGAGGTGCTCCTTCCAGGAAATGAGGTCGCTTACCATAAATACCCACATATATCACGTATGGATTTTTAGTGCGGTATCACAACTCAACCCATAAACCACTTCGTTTTTCATCCTCCATCTTCACCTAGCTCATGTCATTGTTGCATCAGTCGTCTACTCCAGAGCTTCGTGGGTCCTTCTACGATATTTTTGATCAATTTCGTGTGGATTTTCTTCTCAACTCTAGAGAGAGAGAGAGAGAGAGAGAGAGAGGTGATTTTAAGAATAGGCCACCGATTTTTTTTCTTACTTAAATTTTCTCTTGTTATCAGCTCAGTTTTTTTTTGGACTGGACTAGTCCCTCCCAATGAACTCGGTGTATGTGTTCTTATCTTCTTCTTTTTCTGATTTTTTCCCTCTACTTTTTTTTTCCAGCTTTTTATAGTCTTTTTGTGATTATTGGATTTTCTTTATTTATTTATATTGCTTTGTTTTTGTGTTTAAATGTGCTTTGATTATTAAATGTGTCGTGGTTGTTGAATGCGCTAATTCTTTATTAATTCATAAATATAATAAATATTTATAAATATAATATAATTAATTATAAAGATAATTTATAACTTAATTTATATATTTGATATATATTAAAAATATATAAACTTTCAAATGTAATTGACTTGGCCTGACAGTAACACCACTCTTCTATTTACAAGAGGTTGTGGGTTTGAATTCCACCCATGCCATATGTGGGGTTTAAATTGACGTCGGGCAGGTTGGGCAGGCCCGTCAACATTTCTAAAATATTATTAAAAAATACTGACGGGTGGAATTTCTTATGGGCGCCACGCGTCAAACAATGTTTTTTTTTTAGTGAAAGTATATAAAATTTTATGTTTTCATTATTTTTATAATGTTTGTATGTACAAAAATGTTAAATTATGGCATTTACATTCAATTCCTAAGTTGTATATTCAAAGTGCATACTTTTTTGTTTAAGAAAATAATAATGAATAGAAAGTGAAAACTCTGAACCGGTTAGTTATTTTACTTTATTTTCAATATTTATTTGATAATTACTTAGAAATAATTTAATGATTATTTGATAGTTTACTAAATTATTTTATGAATTTTAAATCGCATTTTATATTATTTTTTAGTTTTTAATTTTATTTTTTATTCATGAAATAATTATTCAGACTTAATTATATGTTTTTATACTTTATTTATATGATTATATAGTGTGTGTTTTTATTATATTTCAAAATTTTGTCTTTTCCATGGAATAATTGTTTAGAAGTTAACCACACATTATTATATCTTTATAGAATAATAATATTATAGAATATTTATTTATTTATTTTTCCATATTTATTTAACTTACTTTATATATTTAAGGACTTCAATTATTATTTTATAATTTTCTTAAGTTTCTTTTATTTTTAAAAAATATTAAATAACTATTATTTCAATAATAGTTTATTATAAAATTTTTTATGATTTTAAATTTTGAGATTTATCTAATATTGAATTATGACATTTTATAAACAAAATAAAAATCAATAGTATTATAAATTAAATAAAAAATTCATGGAAGAAGTTAAATTAGTTAATAAATTCTAAAATTGAATTATATGAAATTGTTAAATAAATCTAAGAAAGCCCCATAAACTTGTCCAATTGAATTATAATTTATTATCTTCTAAGTCATCATACACGTTGTGACACGTCGGGTGTCCCTCTTTATTTTACACGTGCATGAGCAAAATATTTTTCAAGCTGTCCTCTAAATAGTCTTCATTTTGTGACTCATGCATAGTAAAATCTCTTCGCTAGTTTGTAGTGTTCTTTAGCATGTCGAAAGGTTACTAGACTTTGAAGTGGCGGGCCAGCAGAAACTTCACCAACACAACGTTGCTCTTACCATCTCATAAGACTAGGGTTTTCTTCCAAGCACCAAATTATCCATCGTGTTCTATTCAACAATCTTCGTATCTCTGATATAGTTAGCACTAGTAAAAAACTGTCAATAACTACAATTGGCAAATAATATAAATTTTATAACATACATGGAAGTAATACTTACCCTTTTTTTCTAGCTCCTAGGCTAGATCATCTACACTAAACCGGGTTGGTGTCAGACAAATCGCTAAAGCCACCATATTGAATTGACACTTGTTCGGGCTATATGTACCCATTTCACCAATAATACAACCAAAAATACTTATAATTCTTTTACTATATTGTTTTAGAATTCCTAATTATAATACTAAATGTAGATTAATTAACTTGAAATCGTATATTAATATTCCATAAGGACAAGTGTGAGTCTTGTGTTAAGACTATTGAACGAAATAGTGATTCACATTATTTAAGTAATTAAGAATACAATACTTATATCGGACATATGCCAATGCCTCTACTATAACTCTGAACATATTCGCTAATAATATATCAGTAGACTTCGTCTTAATGTAAGAAAAGTATATTCATATCAATGACATGGAAAATGTGACTATTTGATTACTTAATTATATGGTAGATAAAATGTAACTAATCAAACAGTTAAAAAGTACATTTTCGCACGTGATTCATAATTTATTTAAACACAAATTTTTTCCCACGTGATTCAAAAGATTTTGGAAATACACATGCATTTGTTGCACGTCTTCTTAAAATTTTAAAATACATATATTTGGCATATAATTAATATAACCTTACGAACTCGGGATGAGTTTTGTGAATAATTTGCGGGACTCATTTCGAAGTTCCTTCGTAACCAAGAAGAATTTCGAAGTTCCTTCCTAACCAAGAAGATTTTTTCAGATCACTAACTCTAAAAATATAATTAGTATCGTGTATAATTGTAAATAGTTGTACACATAGTCCTCTTTGTTTTTGAATTCAAACATTTACTTTAAAGAAAAATTATTTATATGATTTCGAATAGTTATCACTTATCCGTGCAACTCCCACGGCATATCATATGTACATACCAATGTACACTGCCTCCACCGTGAACCTGATCTCGTTCTTCACCAATATATCTACGCTATACATATTGATGCGGGCATAATATACTCACATCAAACACGATATTAGAGTCACGGTATATGGTAGTGACTCAACCCTAATCGTCAACATCTTTTATATTTTCCAAAAGGTTTTGCTACAGGGAGAAATAGATTATTAGTACAGTTTTGATTTGGGGTATGGGTTAAGTGTTTTGTACTAATGCTTTTTACATATTAATTAACTATTGTTTTCTAAAGAGAACATTACAGGAACATCCATTGGTTCATGAGCTTTATTAGAAATTGTTTAAGGTGTCATTAGGATTGAAGGATTTGGATTAGAGAGAGGATTTAAAGGAATATTTCCAAATGATTTCGAGCTCGATATTACTTTTTGTAGAATTACCCTAATTTTGAATTGCATATATTAATGAGGTCTCCTACATAAAATAAAATAAAAATAAGCAAATTAATTAAATAGAATATGCGTTAGCTCACTTCATTACACTACAAGAAATCTGCTGTTCGATGACGATAAATTTCGTCACTACAAGTCTGTTTTTTCGTCACTGAAGAGAAACGGTGACGAAAATTGAGCGTCAAAGAGGTTGTCATAGTATTGTTGTCACCATTGGTGAAAGTGACAATTTTTTCTAGCGCGTCACGAAATGTTCGGTTTCAATGACGGTCATGTAAATTGTCATCATAGATTATACTATTTGGTGACGCTGAATTCGTCATGTAAGTGATTGAAATATCGTCATCAGAAGATCGGTTTTGTCACCGTATGTTACCATTTTCAATGACGAACACTTAATTTGTCATCATAACATTTGACTTTCCGTGACAAACATAACTACGGTGACAACTGTTTTTTGGGTTATAATGACGCTAATATTGTCATGATATGTATTAAACATTTACCAAATATAATGTTATTCGTCATGATAGATTTGTTTTATAGTGACGCAATATTAACCGTCACTGAACATCTATATTTACAATGACAAACTAATGTGTCACCATTTACTATGAAAGGTGACGATGTATTTTGTCACGAAAAAACTAAAAATATATGACGAATATTATAATCATCACGAAAGGTATTTGTTCAATGATGATCTAATGGGTACATATGGTGACAAACCAATCATCATAAATGATTTATTAAAGTGACAAATTTATGTGACGCTAAAGTTGTAATAATTGAGTGAACACGATTTGATAATTTATTTTCATGACGACATAAATTGTCCTACATTAATTTTTCATTAGTCGTTTGTAAGGAATAAATATCATAACGATTAAAATGAAAGCAAAAGAGAATTTATCATTACAATATAATGATAAGAATATTAAAAAATATTTCTTAGACGATTTCGAACATACATCACAACGCTTGCAACTAACCAAAATAATAACTTCAAATATCCACAGTACACACACCAAATTAGATGACCAAAGTACTTGATAAATTGAAAACAAGGGCCTCGAAGCATAAACTAAACCAAAATAGTTACTTCATAAAGCAAGACTTCTGCATCACTTTTTCCACATGTCAACATTGCGAAACAATAACAATTGTGGGATCAGACCGCCTGCATATTTAAAATTTATACTAAATTAGTTTATAATCAAACAATTGTTGAAACACTATACAAAGTTCACAAAATTAAAACTGGAAATTCCGACTTACGTGGAATATAATGGATCAGGTCCCACCCGAAGCATCCCCACCCGAAGCAGACTCATTTGCTCTCATGAAGGCCATAAGCTTGTTGATGCACTCGCCTTGCTGAGTGTAACATCCATAATCCAATGCCATTTTATTTTACTTATTTAAATTTTTCATCGTGCATTAAAAATATAATTCTAGTCCCAAGCTCGTCGCCATAAAACAAATTCCTAGTTTAATTATTAAATAATTTAAGAATGCTACTTAAACGAATTTATAATTCGTTTTTCCAAATAAAATTATATTATCAATTTCTAAGAAATTAATATAATTATTTAGTGATTTAATTATTTATTTAAATTATTATCAAGTCGGTTATGAAACAATTTCGATTTCTAAAATTATTATAATTTATCTATGCTATAGTTATTATAAATAATTTAAAGCTCTAATTAAGCGAATTTATAGTTCATTATAATTTTCTAAGGTACTATTATAATTAATTAGCAACTTATTAATTTAAATAAATTACTATGAATTGTCCATGAAATAAATTTTTATTTATAGAG
>BMAC01000461.1:21903-36615 GCA_014905375.1 Phtheirospermum japonicum
TTGACTATGTTGTGCTGCTGGTTAACTCCTTCGTTTCTCTCTTTGTCTCGTCTAGTAGAGTGTGACTTGTTTGGTTCACTACCATACCCAGCTCGAATGGGGCGTGGTGGTGATCTCGGTGGTGAATTGCCATTTCGAACCGAATGTGCTCCTAACATAATGTCGGGAACTTGATCGCAAGCAAAATCAGTTGCTGTCGAGGAATTGTCCTCGGGAATAAAAGTGGGTCTTGGTCTTGGCGGATTTGAACGGTGAATGTTGTCAATGAATGGTATAAGGTCGCGTTGAAGTGATCGCTTTCCTTGCATAAACTCAACAACACGTCAACGTACCAAATGGCAAAAACCAAGCGCGAAATATAAATAAAAATGAAAATAAAAAGAAATTAAAGAATCAAAAAGAAAACAAATGAAAAACATCTTAAATCCCTACTCGTTGCTTCCCTGGCAACGGCGCAAAATTTTTGACTCAAACTTTTGTGCACCCCATTTTTAATAAATTAATTTAAAAGCACGTCAGTTTGCTCGCAAGAGTACGAAGGTAACTGTAGGGTGATGAGTTTGACTCGAGTCGTATCTCTCGAGGAAACAACTGTTCGGTCCTTTCGATGTTTTTTCTCAATTACGAATAACATACATATATATTTGGGGTTTTGAATAGATTGAATTGATCATTACGAACTAAGCAGTAATTTAAACTAAAGCTAATTGAACTAATTATCCTAAATTATCAACTAAGAGCAATAACTAAATTATCGATTAACGCTACGAAGATTTAAAGCTAATTCTCGTATCTAAAAGCATGAGTATAAGAAACTATCACTAAGCAATTGAATCATACGAATCTAAGAACGGATAATTAAACATAAATCAAATCGCCTAAATTAACTAAATTAACCAATACCCAATATCCAAGCATAAAGATGATTAAACTAATTATCAAAACTAGAATCAACTAAGAAATTAACTAAGCAATTATCTACGAAATTATCTAAGAGTTTAGAATACTTATTGAAACTAAGGAAAGCAATGAAAAGCTCCAGCTATTCTGGAGTTTGAACGTTGATCTCGATTGAAGATTGAGTTCCGAAAGCGAAGTTGAAGTCTCGGATTTGTCGCTCTTCGATCCTTGATCTTCGTCTCCAAATCTAGTTATAAGATGTGGAATTATTGTTGTTGTATGCTAAAATACCCTAGGATATCGTCTCTCTGGTGTCTCCCCTCTCAAAATCCGAAATAATGAGGGTTTAAATAGATATTGCAAGTCTTGGCGCACAAGAAACCCTAAAATCCGAATTCTGGGCCGTCGCGTTGACAGTGCGTCGACGTAGCATCGACTGACGCGTGCTGTTACTCGGCAGGACTCGGAAGACTTGGTCGGCAGCGCTCGGCAGGTCTGGTCAGCAGGTGTGCGCGTCGGCTGGGCAGGTGCGTCGACGGTGTGCATCAACATCGACGCTTCAGCAATTAGCGTCAACGTTGCGGCGACATTGGTGCGTCGACATCGATGCTTCAGCAAGTCGCGTCGGCAGGGCGTCGACTGAGCGTCGACGGACGCGGACCATGGCTCGCGTCGACGTAGCGTCTACGGTCGCGTCAGTCGACGCGACTGAGCTTCTGTCTCCGTTTCTCGGTCTTTTGCTACTCGTTTCACCGGAAAACTTGTTCTTCTACTCTTGAACATTGAACTTCATCTTTTACGCGCTAAACTCTTCCGGTTACTTAGCTGTAAGGTGAAAACAACGAAATATCACCTATTTGCATCAATTACGATTAAAATACGGTAAAATAAGTCAGAACTATAAAAATACGGAATTAAGCTTAAATCGTCCAACTTATACCAAAAATAAATAGAAAAACGAACTAAAAAGCCAATAAAAACAAGGACAAATCTACTCTAATCACTATACTCCGCAATCCACCTGCGATAACATTCATGGAAGGTTATTGAAACAGAAATGATTACTAATAGCTGTATAACTAGTATTGCCATTAAAAATTATATCTAGCACCATACGGTGGTACGGGCAACGTGACGTCTTCGACTGCATCGTAAATGTTCCGATGAAGATTGAGAGAACTGCCCGTGATATGTGGTCTGACAGATGAAATTCATGACCAAGCCCAAATCTGCAATAAATCCAGCGGACCGCTGATCGTCTTCTTGTCATCTTCCACCGCATTACACATCCCACGATATAAGTGTGCAAGCACAACACTACCCTAGTTAATACCCGATGCCGTGTCATCATCCTCAAAATGATGTAGGTAGGTTACAGAAGCATAATTCTTCGTTGTGGTTGGCAACAACAACGAACCTAACAATAAAAGTGCAATCCCACGTGCGTACTGCACGACCTTGTCATGTGGCGTGTCATCGTCTGGTCGTCGTCTACTGAGGTGCTCACTCAACATCTTCAGTTTCAAACGACTCGCACCTTTCATCTCCACCTCGTAATCCACCTGATACCCTACGTAATACCTGACGTACTCCGCCCATTCCTCCCCGCTCCACTCCTCGTCATCGTCGATCATCGGGGCACCTTCAATCAAAATACCCCAAATAACAACCACATCCTGGAGAGTGATCGTCGCCTCTCCCATGGGCAGATGAAACGTATGCGTCTCGCGGCGCCATCTCTCAACTAGTGCGGTGATTAGATGGCCGTCCAGCTTCGTAATCGCCCCACAACATGCGACCCCGTAAAATCCCCAGCGATGTAGCACAGACATAACTCGAGGATGAAGACCATTACGCTCGTCCCAGAAAATATGACCAGCTTCCCGCTTCACCGTCAGAACCCCATCTATACGACCACCTACAACGCTGCTCGATCTATGTAAACTCTGTCGGCTCAAGAGCGATGATGCCATCTGCAAGATAGTTACATATTATTTATTAAACGTAACTAGTAAATATTTGTCTATATGGATATATGGCATGGTAAGTATTATTGTGCATTCTTATACAAAGCATGTATATGTATATATATTACCTATGATTATATGCATGTGATGTTATGTAAAATATTGACAAACATGAAATTTTATAATATTTTAATGATATTCATAGAGTACATAATATATTATTACTTAGATGATTTCTTATTTAGAATCGCAAATAAACTTATTTACATGGTTAGATGAGAGTTTGATCATGATTTTGCCAATATGTTTAGTTAATCATGAATTTCGATTAATTGATAGATTCATGTATGTTGGTAATTCTCTTCACGCTGATTTTATAAGATACTTTCAATATATGTATTATTGATTGTACATTTTCATATTTTCATAATAATGAAAGTTAATGAACGATAAAGAATTGTATAAATAAGTCTTGTGACAAAGTATATTCACATAATATCAAAGAAAGAGTATGACATATATTCTTCAAATTCATTATCTAAAGAAGTTGATTGAACTAACTTAATTAAACTCAAAATAATATACTAGTACTCAAAAAATCGAGTACTACTATCAATCGTTTGATGTGGAAACTAGTGTAACTATAATTCCACAATAATATCATACACCAACCCCCAACTGACAAACAATCGCGAAACCAAGTCAAAGTCAATTCTCTAATGAATCTGAGACTTCGTATTGACCCCAAATCTTATATTGGAAGTATATGTAGTTACAAAATTTCAATAAATTTTGGGATGTGCTCTAAATGAATATTTTGAAAATTTTATGTAACAATAATTCCAAGCCTAAGAATTTAAGGAAAAGAAATTTGTTTACTTACTAAAAAGGGTCAATGACTTTGATATGTTGCGACCAGAAATATATCTTACCATATGTGAAAAAGAAAGTCACTTTAAATGACAATAAGTAATTGAGAGATACAATCCCACTCTATTTTTTTTCCCACTTGAGAAAACATACTGATGCACTTGTATAATATTAATTATGATAATAAGTCATTGAGAGACATGACATTATTCTTTATAATACCAATGTTATACCTCTGGATAAGGACATTTCTTGAGGCTAACTAGGATCGATAAGAATAGTGAAAATAACCTCAAAACGGGAAGAGACATGTTGATCCCTATCTATGTGGGAATAATAAATCACAAGGTAAGATATGTAAGAGTTTGTGATATTTATTGGTCGTGGTAGAAGTCATGAAGGTTCTCCCAATAACCTTGCTTAGTCAATGAATATCCTCTATTTTGATTGATGAAATGTGTTTATTTCTTACTTTACAAAGAACTTGTGACAGTATAATCAATCATTCATATTAGACTATTGTATTTGGTTTTAAAGTTTATTTTGAGTTATATTTATATGATGTGGCCTGCTTTAATTATTATTGGTTTATGGGTAAATTTTGCATTTCATTCTGAAGCATTGAATATAATTGAGTTTATTTACCACACATTCACATAAAAGGTTCAAGAGTATACTATTAAGATATAATGTAACATATCTAGCAAATAATGTAAAATATTAGGATGAAAAGTATTTCTTACAAATATCTCTGAGGATTGTGATAATTTGTCGAGGAATAGACAATATTATTCACTGAATTGATGTTTATATGTGAAAAAGTCTTGATGCCTAGTGGAACATTGATTAAAGTCATAAAAGCTCAGTATGGACCAAGAGCGAAACGAACCTTGTTAGGTTAGATGATATTCATGTTGATGATTATCATTACGAAATACATTATAGAATAGAACTATACCTTTAATTTATGTGGAAGAAATCACGATTTAGAGTCAATTTAGTAATTTTACTTTACTACTTTTTGATTATTGAATCATAAGATATGACCAACAAAAGAACTTTTAGACATTGACTCATTCAAGTTTTGATACGACTGGCATGGATCCTTTGGTTGTCGTGATATGATGGTCCATATTATAAGAAATTAACATGGAAACTTTTTATTTCGAGTGAAACACAAAATGAGATAGAAATTTGATGCACAGTATAGTGTCGAACTAATGTTGTTCAATTACAGCTAGTGCATTTTGAAGAACTAGGAGCACTACATACATATATATCTCAGAGATACATCACTCATTTTTTCAAAACTTGTTCATTAGCAGAATTGTATGATCGAGACTTGCATATGCTAAAGATATAAAGATACAAAGTATAATATTTTATTCTTATAATTGATGATTGGTGATACATGTGGACATAACCATTCAAAATACGGATCATTCAAGTATTTTATAGTTTTGTTCAATGCTTCGACACGTATTGTCCATAAAAATATTGCATTTGTAAAATTCCTAACATATTTTATATGATTGAGGACTCACCACCCTTATAAAGCACCCAAACTCATAATGCTAGAGAGTTTACATCAAAAGTACTTGATGTCTATTGCATTTTAATCAAGATCGATGTAATGCATCTTGTACCCTAATGTGCATATGCAATAAGGTTTCAAAGAAGACACCGTCGAAAAGATTATAGATGGTGGCTAAGATAATATTTATTCACACTCATATATTTGTCTCTACACAAGGTTATGCAATATTGCACGTAACTCTTACTTATTCTATTTTGAACCTCTGCTAACCAAGTATTTTGCGTACCAGTTGGTAACTGGATATAAGCCTGATAATTCATATCTACGCATATTTGGTTACATAGTATATGTGTCTATTGCGCCCCCACAGTGCATTCATATGGGTTTCTAAAGATGATTAAGTATTTATGTTGGATATGAATCTCCAACTGTCATCCGCTATTTAAAACCTTTGACAGACAATCTCTTTACCACTAAATATTTGGATTTGTCACTCAAATGAGACAGTCTTCCCGTCGTTAAGGGGAGATAAGAAAGTATTATCTAATGGAATGACAGGAATAGTTTCACACTATGTCTCATTATGATCCTCACATTTCACAATGTTACGTGCAAGTAAAGTAAAGTGAACAATTGATCTTCAAAGTATAGAAGACTCAATTGCTAAAGTGAAGAGACATACATATACCAGCTGCAAATGTGTCTGCAAGGTTCAAAGTCCCCATAAGGGGCACAATGTCATAGATTAAGATATTACAACCGTACTTAGTGGAGGTGTGGTTGAGGTCGTGACTCCCAAAAGGAACAGGGGGAGGTCACTTGGTTCAATCAATAATAGCCCAAGGAATAAGAGGACATGTATGGAACAACTTCAATTGATCATCAATGAAAATAATTCCTCTCATGAGATTATCTCTGGTTATACTTATGCCCATGAATCATTACTAGAGGACGCTCCGATGTTTAATATGATTCCAGAGAATAGAAAAATTTCAATGTACAATAAGAGTTTATGAGTTGATGGAAAGATTTTTCACACACATTGATGATATATACACTGTTGCTCAAGGAATCATAGAGCACGATAGTATAGAACCACGCTCTATTGAAATGTCAACAAAGAGCAAATTGACCTAATTATAAAGAATCAATCCAATGTAGAAATAAATTCACTGACAACAAGATAGATATTTGGTCTGGCAATGCTAACCTCACCAAGTGTAAAGCCTGTAGGATATAAACAAAGTTTTGTCAGAAAGTGCAATGAGAAAAATAAAGCCATTAGATGCAAATCTAGACTTGAATTACAATGTTTCTCAAAACGCCCTGGAATTGACTACGGGGATATGTACTATCCCATAATAGATGTTATAGTTTCAAAGAACTAAGAATGCATCTTATACCTGTGGTTACATCATATCTCTATGGGGATCGTGATTTAGAGATATTTATACGAAAGTGCTTGTTGGCCTTTCATTGCCAAGACAAGTGACTCTAAGCCACGGAGTGCATTTGCAATTTTATTAAAACATTCACTTTATGGATTGAAACAATCCAGACGGATGTGGAATAACCGTCTAAGTGACTACTTGATTGGGAAAAGATAATCTATGCCCATGCGTATTTATAAAGAAAATAAGTTTCAAATTTTTGATTATAATAATATATGTCGATGATATGAACATAATATTCCCTCTTAATGAAATAAGAGATATCGCTAGTTATTTGAGATTTTAATTTGAGATAATGAAACATGGGAAAATTCGGTCATGTTAATGAAATACTAAATTCTACAGTTTGCATATATCCAAATGATAATCAGGTAATTAAATATGGATAAGTGTAATATGTTAGCACTCCTATGATTGGTCAAAGTGAAGATATAAGGAAAGATCAATTTCGTCAGCGGAATGACGAAGAACTGGTGGGAGCTGAAATTTCCTTCCTATGTACAATATGCGCATTATTATACCATTACTACTACACTTGAAAAAATATTACTTTCTCAAAACTGTTAGCTTGATTTAACTCAAGAAAGCGTAATGTCACTGGAATGGAATCAAAATTTACTTTGATACCTAAAAGAAACCATAGACGTGAGTTAATTTTTCCCATTCATATATATAATTGGGACTGTATATGGTCTTGTAACCCCTAAAGAAAATATTGACTTTACTTGCTGCTGTGAAACACCAAATAGTATCGTTGATGTTGGTTACTCATTCGATCCATGTAAAGAGATCATTATCATACATGGAGTAGTTCGTGATTATCAATGGTAAATGTTATGATCATTCATATATATGATAATAGTGGCTTGAACTCTATCACTTGTAGATATGAAGATATGTAAGTTGCAACGGACAAATGAAAATAGGCTACATGAAAGGTGATAATATGAACCATAACACCACAACTCTTCTACAACCAACAACTATGCACTTTCTCAAGAAGCAAGTAAACCGAGGAAGTGGAGACTTTCAAAGTTCTTTTGATAGATGTACATATCAAAGAGAGGTGTAGACTTTAGAGCGAGTCTCAACATAGGTGCGTTGTACTCTTTTTCCTTGGACCAAGTTATTTTCCCCATTGGATTTTGTTACTTGGTGAGGTTTTCACGAGGCAACAATGAAACACCATTTCACCCTTTGACTTGGCACAAGAGGGAGTGTTGAAGGAAAAACATAATTAGTGTGCCTTCGTCAACAAGTAACTGATGAAGTACAATTTAGGTATTTGTTATTTTTATGTATTATGGAAACATGTAATTGACACCCTATATAAAAGGAGTCTTTGATGAATAAGAGAACCCTAATATCTACCGTCTCCTTTGTCTCCTTTATGTTTTCTTCTTATACTTTTTCTTTTACAAAAATGAAATTCTAAAATGGAAAACTAAACTCAAAAATAGAAAACTAAATCCTAGATATATCATATATCATCACATATAATTGGTAGGATGATATTTTTCTTTCAAAACCCTAAAATAGAAAATTAAACCAAAAAATAAAAAATTATACCTTAAAATGAAAAACTAAACCATAAAATAGAAAAATAAACCCCAAAATGTAAAACTAAACCCTAAAATAGAAAAATAAATCCTAAACTCTAAGTTTTTATCATATATAACTAGTATATATCATCACATATAACTTGGTAATAATACTACTTTCGTTTTTAAAAAAGTGTCTTTTTAGAGACTCAATTTTGTTACAAATTAAATATCGTTTTAAAATTTTTTACTACTTTATTCCACCTTTATCTAAGTTATTTTAAGAAATATAAACAAAATTATGGTAATAAGTGAAGTGGAAAGTTTTAGTGGTGTAGTGTATAGGTTCACGTGGCTTGGTATTATAGGAATTCGAGTGATTGTACGAATCAACGAGTTTTTAGCTTATGAAACTAAAAGAAAAACGAAACGTAAAGCGAAAGTAAAGTAAATACAAGTAAATGAAGTATTTCGAATGCCTCATGCGTATGCCATATTAAAATTGCAAGCAATAATCAAAATAAGCAATTAAAAAAAAGTACAATCATGAAAACCTAAGGTACAACTATGCATGCATGATCATGAAATTTAAATAATGCAAATCAACGAAAATCGAAAGCAACAATGGAAAGAGCAATAAAAGTTGACATGAAAGTTAAAATATTTTTGAAAAATAACTAGAAACAAAGTAGATATAGAAATCAACATAAAACCATGCATGAAAATAAAAACCAAAATAAAGCATAGGAAATACTTAAAATAAAAATGATCAAGGATCCGATCTATGATCAAGGTGTGTCACTCACCTAGATTCCATAAACCAAATCTTAAACCTAACAACAAATCTAAGAGATAAGACAGAATGCATAAGTTAAAGAACAAGCTTGAAATTGAAAAACAAGGAAAAAATTAAGAAAAACTTACTCGAATTAAGAAAGAGAAACACAAACTTGATGAAATTACAATCCAAATTAAATCCAAGTGATGGCTTGAAATCTTCTTGAGCTTACAAACTCAAGGAAAAGTTTGAAAATAAAATCTAAGAACTAGAGAGAGAAACTAGATCCAAACCCATGCATGAGTTGGAAGAATGGGAGATATTTGACAGATTTCCTACTTACATCTATTTATACTAGGTTTAATTAAGGGTAAATTGGTCAAATAAGCCTTAAAACTTTGAATTTCCCTTGTTTGACCAAGGTTGACCCGAAATGGCCTTGATATGCACTTGGCTTGACTTTTGGCATGGGTTGGCTCGGGAGTTGGGCGAGATAGCTCGACAGGCGTGCAGGTGCTGGGCGGGTGTTGGACGTGGCATGCGGGCGTGCGGGGCGCTGTCAAGCGCTGGCATCGGCTGGCGTGCGGGTTGGCGAGGCGTGCGCTGGGCGTGGCGTGCGGGGCGCTGGCGAGCGTCGGCTGGCGTGCGGCGGGCGCACGTGTTGGCGAGGCGTGCGTTGGCCGCGGAAGGCATGCGCTGGCGCGGGCAGGCGCTCGGCAGGTGTGCGCAGGCGCGCGCGGGTGGGCCTTGGCTTGCGCCTAGGCGTGTGTCAAGGTTCCCGGGCGCGGGTTGGCACGTCTTGGCGACCATTCAAAAATGTTTTGGCATTTTGGAGCTAATTCGTGGCGTGGATTTTGACGCATCCTGACGTGTCTTAGCGTGCCCAAACTCGTTTTGGCTCGAGCCAAGGTTAGACCAAGGGTCAATTTCACCTTTTTTTTCGCTTTCTTGTCACCCATAACTTCAAATCTAGCAAGAATCACACTCATCTACATATTAATTGAACCCATTTAACTAAATCAAGTATAAGTTCAAAAAGAAACTCGACAAACAATAAAACAAGAAAACAACATAATAACTTGACGAAACTCGCCTCAAAACTACTATAAACAACACTAAACCTTAATTTAAAACACGAGAGAAAACACCACAATTACATCCAAAACAATAAGATAAAGAAAATAAAAGAAGGCCATAAACTAAATACGAATATTATTAATTGATTGAGAGTATTTTATTCAACTATCTATATTTGACAAACGGGAAATTACAAGCTAATTGACGGTTTAATTTCGGTGATTTTATGTGCTTAATATTATCATATATGCTTATTTCTCGTATAATTGTTATTATGAGCAATCAAGCACCAATCGTATATTTCCTCTCTATTTTGCAGTATTTGGTGCTATATTTATCGAAGGATGTCTCTCAAGGAAGTAGAGAAACGAGGATTGACGAATCGAGGAGAGAAAACTCAAGATTCAGAATGGTGCGTCGATGACGCGTCGATGCCCAGGATGGACCGCGTCAGTCGACGCGATGTGCGGTATGACGCCGAAGGCTGGCTCGCGTCAGTCGATGCTATGTCGACGCCCATGTTCTGAAGCGTCGATGTCGACGCCCATGAGTCGACGCTCCGTCGACGCTCATGTTCTGAAGCGTTGATGTCGACGCCCACGAGTCGACGCTACGTCGATGCTCATGCTCTGAAGCGTCGACGTCAACACACGCTGGACTACGCATGCTGGACGACGCAGGCAGGTGATTCGCGTCGACGCCGAGGGCTGGTTCGCGTCAGTCGACGCTCCGTCGACGCCGACTCGGCGAAATTATTTTAGGATGTATCTTGGGCGGCAAGAAAAGGGAGTTATATATAAACCCCGACCCTATTTCGTCCCAGAGGCATAATATAACATATCCCAGGATTCTAAGGAGGTCCAGAGAGGTTCCAACTCGTCCCAAATCATCCATACGCAAGGGAACTTGAAGATTGACGTCCCAAGACGCAAGATTCAAGTTTAACACATTGTCTCTCCTATTTTATCAAGGATTATGTTTGTTTATCTGAACCTTTTCTTTTATTTTCTTAACTCCATGAGTGAGTAAACTTATTATCTAGTTCTAGGGATGTTGAAACCCTCGTGAAACTATGTTTAATTGATTTATGCAATATTGTTTTTCGTTCGTCATATGCGATTATTTGTGTTGTTCTATTTTCAACTTATGATTGCTTAATTCTTAATTTGGCTTGATCACCTAGATTAGGGATTGGTTATCTATTGCTAGAAATAGGATTGCTTCCCGTGTAATTGTCGTAATTACTATTTCTCTGAAGCAACTAATGATTGTAAATCGTTAGGGACAACACAACATAGGTTGAATGAACCGAGCTTATGCGTTTGTTACCTAGATTAATCTATTTGCCTAATTATTAATGCTGTTGTTGGGTTGAACCTAGAGAGCTTATTCTAGGTTATTCAATAATTAGATTCAATTAAAGAGCTTATTTTAATTGAGTACACAGTAAGGGTAAATTCGAGTAGCAGAGCTTATTGCTACTTAGGGTTTTTAATCGCATGTGATGAATGGATTACGAAGTTGGGGTTGGTTAAATGAGTGAATCGAGGGTGGAAACTGAACTAGAACTAGGCCTTTATTATTATTGAATTCTTCGTTAATTGTTCTCTTGCTAGTTTAATTGCTTGTTTATTTTATTAGTTGAATTAATTCATAGTTCCTTACCCCAATCATTTATTTAAATAAAATACGAATCATCACAATCTAACCACACTCCTCGTGGGATCGACCCTTACTTATCGCTACTACTAGTTGGTAGAGAGAAGCTGAGGAAAAATAAATATTTAATTTGATGCTTGACGACGGGCGGTCAAATTTTGGCGCCGTTGCCGGGGAGTGACGCATTAAAATTATGATTTTTAGTATTTTATTTTATTTTTAATTTTGTTTAAACGAGTTGAAATCTTGTTGAGTGTTTTCTCAGGTGAATGAACTTGACATCGTCCGGGAAGAAGAATTTGCATTATTATCCGGAAATCAACAAGAGAGGTCGTGAGATAAAGAAGAAGAAGGAGGTTTCAAATTGGGAGCAGGTATTACCCAATTACATTTCCGAGGATTCTTCGAGCGAGAGCGAAGAATGAGAAATCGAGACGATGGCTGCTCAAGCGGAACGAACGTTGAAGGAGTTGGCAAATCCCGACCTTCCTCAACAACCATTGTGCATTACCTTTCCAACGGTGAACGATGCTACATTTGAGCTACGGTCCGGATTAATCCATCACTTACCTTTATTCCATGGACTCACTGGTGATGATCCGCACAAACACTTGAAAGAGTTCCATGTCATATGCACAAGCATGAAACCCGCTGGAGTCACGGACGAGCAAATCAAGCTAAGGGCATTCCCCTTTTCATTAAAAGACCTAGCCAAAGATTGGCTTTACTACTTACCTTCGGGATCCATCACTACGTGGGGGGCTATGGAGAAAACATTCTTGCAGAGGTACTTTCCCGCATCACGAGTGGCAAATCTTCGAAAAGACATTTGTTCGGCTAGGCAGGTGCAAGGAGAAACGTTGCATGAGTACTGGGAAAGATTCAAGAGGCTTGTTGCGAGTTGCCCTCAACACCAAATGGGCGAGCAACTTTTGATCCAATACTTCTATGAGGGATTGAGTCTCACTGATCGAAACATGATTGATGCTGCTAGTGGAGGCAACTTGATGGACAAGACACCGACGGCAGCAAAGGAACTAATATCAAACATGGCGGCCAATTCCCAACAATTCGGCAACCGAGATCCATTGAAATCGGTAAACGAGATGGGTAATGATTCATTGCAGGCCCATTTAATTGAATTGAAGGCCATGATAAGTGCGGGGGGAGCTCCAAAGATTCGACCATGCGGTTTTTGCGAAACTTTGGAGCACGTTACTGATGAATGCCCACACTTTTACTCAGCACGAGAGGCACACGTGAATGCGTTAGGTACCGGGAATGGGCAAGGGAGAAAGTACGATTCGTACCCCAACACCTTCAATCCGAGATGGGGCGACCACCCTGGTTTTAGATGGAGGGATCAGCAAGGAAATATACCTGGAAATCAAGATCAAGGACCCTCTCAAGCTCAACAAAGGGGGCAAAACTTTCCTAACCAATACCAAACTCGACAACAAGGGGAAAACTCATCATCATCACTGGCAGAGATGGTGAAATTAATGGCAACAAGTTCCGCTCAATTTCAACAAGATACCGCCAAATTTCAACAAGAGACCAAAGCATCCATAAAAAACTTGGAGATGCAAATGAGTCAAATGGCTGTGCACATAACGCAATTGGAAGCGCAAGGCAGCGGCCGACTGCCACCTCAAACCGAGGTAAATCCGAGGAATGTGAGCGTCATAACAACATGAAGTGGCAAGAAGGTGGAAGGACCGACCAACCCAGTGCTAGAGCCGGACAATGAAGACAAAACGGAGGAAGAAAACACGGAGCCAAAACATGCTGAAAAGGGTAACCCTAAACCTTCTAATAATTTTAATGACCCCGTTGTTTCTCCCCCAAGGATCGAGCCACTTCCATTTCCATCAAGAATCAAGCGCCAAGCTAAGGAAGACACGGAGAGGCAAATACGAGATGTTTTCAAGAAGGTGGAGATCACTATTCCACTTGCCGACGCGATCAAGAAAATTCCTCGTTACGCCAAATTCCTCAAGGACTTATGCACCAACAAGAGAAGGTTAAAGGGGGATGAAAAGGTCCTAATGGGAGCAAACGTGTTGGCCGTAGTCCAAAGGAGCTTGCCACAAAAGCGGAATGACCCGGGCATATTTTTCATTTCATGCACGATTGGAGACATGCGAGTCGAGCAAGCCATGCTAGATTTGGGGGCATCAATAAATGTTATGCCACGCACCATTTTTGACTGTTTGAAAGTTGGGCCATTGAAGAAAACTGGGGTGGTAATCCAACTTGCCGACCGAAGCACTGCCTACCCTGATGGTGTTATTGAAGATGTCTTCGTAAAGGTGGATGAGTTGATTTTCCCAGCCGATTTCTATGTGTTGAGCATGAATGAGTCTGCATCAAAATCACCACCTATCTTGTTGGGGCGACCATTCTTGAACACTGCTCAGACAAAAATCGATGTCACTCGAGGCACCCTAACAATGGAATTTGACGGTCACATTTGTCAATTCAATATTTTTGATGCTATTTCCTGACTGCGATAACTCTGTTTTTGCACTTGATTGTTTTGACTCTCTAGCGCTGGAGTTTCTCGAAATGCATGAACAAGATAAGCTCGAGACGAAGATCACACGAAGTTTGTGGGAGAACTCGTTGCTTTTGAGTTACCCTCTAACTGAACCAACTTGGGAGGACGACATACGAGAGACAATGTCGGCCTTGCGCGCACTTAATGTGAAACCGAGAGAAGAGGATGTGAATTTCATCAAACTTCCCAACTCACACGAGAAAGCCGTTCCATCTATAGACAAGGCACCGGAGCTCGAACTCAAAGCCCTACAGGAGCACTTAAAGTATATTTTCTTGGGCGATAACGAAACACTGCCTGTGATCATTTCATCTCGCTTGGACAACCTCCAAGAGGCATCACTGCGACAAGTACTCAAGGATAACAAGCAAG
>BMAC01000461.1:43099-58255 GCA_014905375.1 Phtheirospermum japonicum
ACTGCTGATATTAAAAGCAAAATAAAATAAAATATAAAATATAGTTGTTTGTCGAATGTTTACTGGAACCGCCGTTTGAATGCAGTAAGTGTGTATCATGAACC
Organism: Phtheirospermum japonicum; assembly: GCA_014905375.1. Classification (NCBI taxonomy): domain Eukaryota; kingdom Viridiplantae; phylum Streptophyta; class Magnoliopsida; order Lamiales; family Orobanchaceae; genus Phtheirospermum; species Phtheirospermum japonicum. Next base: position 43,204 of record BMAC01000461.1, read on the forward strand.
TTATTCTAGAGAACAAAAAATCTTTAACATTGTAAAATTCGAAGGTCTATGGTTTTGAAAATAAGTATCAGTATATGATGTTGTTTTCAATTTTAACCAACACTGAAACCAACATCAACCAGAGTTTAACTAAAAATATGCAGCGGAAATTTAAACTTAAGAACACAACAATTTAAATTCAGTTCACAAGTAAAAGTACTTGTGAAATTGGGTGTACAAACCCAAATGATATATTACTTTCTTGTTCACGATCAATACATAAAGATAAGAAGTAATATATGAAAACTAAAGTATCAAACGCGTGATACTAAATACTTGTCGCATATATGAAAAGATCTTCTCCGTTGGTCACGCAACTTCGAAAAACTTGTTGATATCGGACAGTGGCTCCACGTAGCTATCTTGATGGTCTTCTTTGTCGTGCGTCGCCTGCTGCTTTGTTTCTTGCGTCTCAAAAACCTTGCGTCTCTCTTTTCTTTTCGTATGGATAAGTCGTGTATGAGAGAGATGTCTTTCTCTTGTGTCCTTATCTTGTCTTAAATAGACAAGAGTCCTAAAATCCTAAACTTGGTAGACAAGTTAAACAAGTTCTAAACACAATATATGAAACTAAATAAAATCTTAGACACAATCTAGGAAACAAGTTTAGAGTCCCAATTCTAGTTCCCTAATATTTCTGGGCCCAAGACAAGCAAATAACAAAATAAGAAAATTCCATAAATAAATTTCCCAACAATCTTCCCCTTTTGCCTTTTTGGACAAAATAACCTAGACGCACAATAAAAGTTCAAAAGACTAAAAACTCCCCCTAAATTAAAACTCCCCTTAAATTAAAACTCATTGTTTAGAACAAACCAATCAATGGCTCGAGCCTCATCCGCGTTCCTTACATCTTCTCCCCCTTTTTATTTTGAAAGCAAAAAGACCTCCATAAAGGAACCCCGAAGTGCCTGCAGCTGAGCAACCAATTTGTCAATCCAAGCAACATGCGCACGAACAACCTAAGCAGAAATGTTAAACATGTTGGTACCATTGTTGGGAAGAACAGAACCAACACCACCAGCAACATCTTCCTGAAAGAGCGCCTGCTGAGGGAGATCAATAACTCAGGCTCCCGCCATGTTCTGACCACGTAAAAAGAACGAAAACATCAAATGGAAGTCGGCACTCAGTAATCATGCCCCGATTTTGGTATTCAGATAATAACTCCTCAGCTTCGCTCATCAGGAATCTCGTGGAGATTGGTTCCATGTTTTCAATCTCAACGGCCTGAGATGGAGCTTCATCAGAGGTATCAGAATAATTAGAGGCAGATAAAGGAATTTGTGCACTTGCGGATGAAATATATCAGAATTGGAGTTGGAAGGTCAAATTGGAACAGCAACGGGTGATGTTAGGTTTGGCGACACAACACCAGAACCAATATAGACTTTCTGGGCAGCTTTAGAACTTTTCTTCTTGGACTTGGGGTGGATTTCTCTTATCATCCAGACGCACTGTCTCTTTTTGGTGAGGAGTAGTTGATTTGGAGAACCTTGGCTTTGGTGTGTGATGAAGAGTTTGACATCCTGCAAGAGATTAGAAACAACTACAAGGACAAGATCGGGTGTCGTAGGCAGTAAAATTGAGAGAGAAAAAGGGTAGAAAAAACTAAACTTCCCAATTTGGATAAAAAAAGTATGCGGTAGAAGTAGGAAGAAGATAAACAAAGTAAAGTTAAAAAATAACTCCCCCACTCTCACAACTACTTCTTTTAAGACCCGAGATATTTCTTTCCTTTAAAACAAGCCCACTCTTTCTCAAAAAAAGACACATGATCTATATGCTTAAATAGCCCACTATCTCTTATTTGGAGAATAAAAATCACAAATCTCAACTATAAATTAAACCCGAGAAAGAGCTAAATTTTTATAAACCATCACCATAGTTGAACAAAGCCTTTGCAAAGCAATTTTTCACTCACCAAATCAAACCCTTATTACCTGTCCAATTCTCCGATTTTAACACCACTGAAACACTTGGTTAGCAAGATTCAAAACAAGAATTAAGAAAATTCAAGAAAGATACAAGCACAAGCAACAGTACTCACAACAAGAAGGCATCTTATCTAAGTATGAATGTACTACTGGATGCCTAAAATTCATGACCTAAAAGGTTAAAAAAATCACATTACGATTTTAGTGACTTGATCAGTGTTGCTTTTCATTACTGACAACATTATACCCAACATTGCCTTAGGTAAAGTCAATGGAAGCAAAACCCTTAACCCAAGTTAATGACTACGTCAAAATCACTCAAGGAGGTGAAATTTAAAGATTGGATCATTTTTAATCCAAATTTTTTTCATCTTTTTAGATATTTGAAGAGAATTTGTTTATCTTCACCAATTGCTGTTAACACCTCTTGTTTTTGGACTTGGGAGAAAGTCAGTTTCTACGGGAAAGTTCCACAATCACCTAATTGAAGAGGTTAGTATTTTCGTCATCAATTTTATTACTCCCTCTGTTTCAAAATATAAGTCGTTTTAGAGTAAAATTCTTGTTTCACAATATAAGTCATTTTGCTTTTTTCACACAAATTTAGGAGAAGAGAGAGAAGGAAAAAGGTAAAAAGTGAATTGGAAATTGAGATATTGGAGGAGAGAGAGAAAGAAAAAAGTAAAAAGTGAATTGGAAATTGAGATATTTGAGGAGAGAGAGTAAGATAAAAGAAAGGTGTGTAGTTTACGATAACAAAAAACTAATTATTTACTCATTTATCTAGGTTTCTTAATAAGTGTGTTTTTTTCTAAAACGACTTATATTGTGAAACAGAGGGAGTACAACACAAGACCTTATCGCAATTCAACCAGACTCAATGCATTTGGATTATGTATGAAAAGAAAAATAAAAATGCACGCAAAAGTATACAGATGTTGTGGCTGATGTTGGTATGGTGTGTCACAACATCAAAACCAACATTGATTTAAACAATGCACATACCGAGATCTCTTCTCAAACGAGAGAAGGTCTCTAAATCTAATGCCTATGTGAAGATGTCAGCAAGCTGATTGTCTGTCCCTATATGCTCAAGCCTAACTATCTTCCTCTCAACCAAGTCATGAATAAAGTAGTACCTTATGTCAATGTGTTTGATTCGTGAGTGTTGGACTGGATTTTTCGAGATATCAATGGCACTGGAAGTATCATAGAGCACAATCAATATTCTTCTATGTAAACCATAGTCCTCTATCATTTGGTTCATCCACAATAACTTCCAGCTGCAATATACTTGTCTTTAAGAGCATCCTCTTCACGCTTGGGCTCTGTTTGTCAAGAAACAAAGACTCTCGAATTTTAGAACAGTTAGTAGATAAGCAAACATACCTAACCATTTCTTTGAAGTTTATTTTTCGCTTTCTTGTAGTTCTTTAATCGATATCTCCAATGATTTGGCTCATAGGATGAATCTTCTGAATTCTTGAGGGAATATTTCTCTGATGTAAATCAATGGGTTCAGCTGGATCTTCCACATGTGGGTCAGAATCTGATTCTGAAGCAGCTTGAGTAGATGTTGGGTTTGATGTTGTGTTCCCAGAACCATCACCGATACCAACATCACTCGTTTCTCCAGTTTCAACACCTGCACTTTCATCTACACCAACCGTGATATTATCTTGAGGATTTTGATCATAAACCAGATCATCATCCTCGGCAGGTTTAAAACCACTCATCAAATCATCAAACTTGACGTTAATCGACTCAATCATGCAACTCGTTCTAAGATTAAATAATCTATATGCATGACTATTTCGAGAGTATCCCATGAAAACACATTTATCACTCTTTGAGTCAAGTTTTGCAAGATGATTTCTTCCATTTAGCACATAACAAATGCACCCAAAAACATGAAAATAACTTGAGTTTGGCATTTTGTCCATCAATAATTCATAGGGAGTAACACAAGACCCCGGTCTAAAATACACCCTATTAATTATATGGCATGCAGTGTTCATTTCTTCTGCCCAAAAATATTTAGCAACCCCATTTGAAATAAGCATAGTCCTAGTCATTTCTATAAGAGATCTATTTTTGTGTTCGACTATCCTATTTTATTGGGGGGTGATGGGTGAAGAAAATTCACGAGTTATACCAACTTTGGAACAATATTTTGAAAAAGATGCATTATCAAATTCTTTCCTATGATCAGACCTTATTCTATCTATACTCACATTGAAAGTCTTTTAAATACTTCGAAAGTCTCAGATTTTTCTTTAAAAACTCTACCCGAGTAAAGCGGGAAAAATCATCTACAATCACAAGAACATACCTTTTACCACCAAGTCTCTCAACTTCAAGTGGTCCCAAAAGGTCCATATTAAGGAGTTCGAAACAATATGAGGTAGTGAGACTTTGTACTATTGGATGTGGCACCCTAACTTGCTTCCCTTTCTGACATGCCTCGCAAACAAGAACGGTTTTAGTGTTGAGCTTAGGTAGTCCGATCACAGCATTCTTTTTGACCAACCTATCCATCGTCTTGTAGTTGACATGCCCAAGTTTTTGATGCCACACCTCAGCATCACTTAATTGAGACAGTTTGCAAAGAGCATCGCTATTGATTTGATAGCAATTATCTGAGGTCCTCCGACCAGTGAGGATGCAAGCTCCATTCTCCTCATAGACTTCACATTTTTCAGGATTGAACTTGACACTAAAACCACCGTCGCAGAGTTGACTTATGCTTATCAAGTTTGCAGTAAGTCCTTCTACCAGCAATACGTTTTCTAGCTTTACAATGCCTGGAGCATCAAGAGTTCCTTGTCCAATAATTTGAACATTTGAACCTCCACCATATTTTACTTTTCCACCTCGAAATTTGACAATATTGGAAAGTAGATCTTCAGATCCTGTCATGTGCTTGGAGCATCCACTGTCGAAGTACCAGGCTCCAGGGATGTTGGATTTCAGGGAGATACATATCATGTTGCACTTGATATCATTTTTCTTGACCCAAACCTTTTTGAATCTGGTGTTGGTTTTCAGGAAACCAACATTGGATTCAGCAGTCAACTTCGACTTTTTAAAATGAGTTTGCTTGCCAACAAGCTTCCAGCAGTATGGTCGTATGTGACCTGGTTCACCACAGTGATGGCACACGTATTTTCTTCTTCTCCTCTTGTGGCGTTTGGTCGACTTCACCTTTTGACTTGAATCTGGCTTTTGAATAAGTTTGTATCCAATCCCATGTTTTGAACAATCTAGGGATACTCGATTCCAGAATCTCATCCACCGTGGCCTTGCCCTTGTTGAGGTTTGTGAGGGTTTCTTAGACCTTCTTCAACTCAATCTTTACTCGTTCTAGCTCATCATCCTTTTTAGAGAGGGATGACTCCAATCGGACAATTATATTCAGTTGGTTATCCTTTTCCTAAGTCAGTTTGTCCACCTCGATCTTAAGATCCTTGACTTTGAGTACATGTTTTGTCCAACTAACAAATAATTGTTTATACTCAATGCTCAGCTTCTCGTACTCGTCAAGAGATTCATCATCCTCTGTATCCATAGTACCTAGACAAATAAGGATCAGTACTTAAAAGGTTAAGTAACCCGCTCTAGATGCCAATTGTAAAACTTAAAGGTCTATGGTTATGAAAATAAGTATCAGTATATGATATTGTTTTTAATGTCAATCAACACTGAAACCAACATCAACCAGGGTTTAACTAAAAATATGCACCGGAAATTTAAACTTAAGAACACGGCAATTTAAATTCAGTTCACAAGTAAAAGTACTTGTGAACTTGGGAGTACAAACCCGAAAACTATATTACTTTCTTGTTCACGATCAATACATAAATATAAGAAGTAATATATGAAAACTAAAGTATCAAACGCGTGATACTAAATACTTGTCGCCTAGATGAAAAGATTTTCTCCGTTGGTCACGCAACTTCGAAGAACTTGTTGATCTCGGACAGTGGCTCCAGGTAGCTATCTTGCTGGTCCTCTTTGCCGTGCGTCGCCTGCTGCTTTGTTTCTTGCGTCTCAAAAACCTTGCTTCTCTCTTTTCTTTTTGTATGGATAAGTCGTGTATGAGAGAGATGTCTTTCTCTTATGTCCTTATCTTGTATTAAATAGACAAGAGTCCTAAAATCCTAAACTTGGTAGACAAGTTAAATAAGTCCTAAACACAATTTAAGAAACTAAATAAAATATTAGACACAATTTAGGAAACAAATCTAAATTCCTAATTCTAGTTCCCTAATATATTTTGGGCCCAAGACAGACAAATAACAAAATAAGGAAATTCCATAAATAAATTTCCCAACAAACATAATGTAGAACGGGAAACTCTATGTTGAACTTTAAGGCATAATCAAAGTAGACCGAGTCCCAATGAAAGAGTCCAGCAGTATATGCAACCGTGTAAACATTCAATGTTGTTATTCTAAGTCCTACGTGACATCTAAAATCTAATTCCTACAGAGCATCTTGATGTTTTGCTCTCTTCGCAAGACTTAGGAAGGAATCTGAAGAAAACTGTGGAGGAAACTAAGCAGCAAACAAGAAAATCTTCCTAGGTGCATAAAGAAAGCTGTTGAATCCTCTTAAATAGATATAACTCATGCGAGGTTCTTTCAATCAACTTTTAGGTCCAAAAGGAAAACTATGGAAATCAAACAGTGAGTTAATAACTTCAATAGAAAACGTTTTTGAATTTGACGAGCATTTGTAACATAATTATATATGGACGAAATCAGATGTCGTAGCCCAAAAACTAATCCACCCCACTCTTAGCCAAAAGAAGAAAACTGATATCAATAAAAAGATTGTATAGCACTTCGATTGAGGTTTTTGTCCAAAAGGATGGGTAAACAAAGGCTTAATTAGAAGTTATTCCTTCCGTTCCCCAAATAATTACTATTTATTTATCCATTTCAATAGCAAAAGGGTGAGAAATCCCAAAAAGTTTAAGCTTTTATCTATGACTACTGAATTCTAGAAACAAGTGAGCAAATACTATTTTTTATCTCTAACCACTTAATTTCAAAACATGCGAACAAATACTATCTCACAAGTGATTTTAATGAAAATATCATCCACTTATTGTACCTATTCAATTTTTCAATAGCCCAATACCTACATATTATGATACCAAATTTAAACATAAACTTCTCTGGCAGTCAAGTTAAACAACATAAATCTATGCATGTGCCTAATCATCCAGTATTTAAATGAACTAAATGTCAAAACCAAATCTTTGCTTCCATAACTCAACCTTCAAATAACAGGATCAAATTCAAATAGATTGTTAACTAGATTAATCGTCCATTCAAATTGAGATTGTGATCTCCCCAACATTAACAGAAGAATCCTCAAACTCTCAACAAATTAATAAGATAACAATCAGGAGATTTACCGGGAAAAAATTCGATAAAAATGTATGTTAACAGAGATCAAGAGATTTAACGGGAAATTTGTGAATCCGGTAAAAAGACACTGCCAATCGGAGAACCCAATTAGACTTCGTCATATTCAACTACGAGAATGGAGAGTATGGGAGCGGAGGCCCTAGCGCCGCATATTTCAGCAGCCCTCCTAGTCACCACATCCCGGCCAAAACCGATCACCATACCATCACTACTTCCGAAACAAAACCCAAAAGAAACCCCACCATACACAATCAGCCGCCGTTTCTTTTCCAGTCAACCACGCCGCCAGAATCGCCCACGCCATCACCGAAACCATCGCCCATTGTCCTATCACAACCATACCTCTGAACTAGGCCGCTGCCCGTTGTGACTGTCGTCTGTCGCCTAATGGCTCTCCGTGAACCACAGTTGAGCCACCACGTCAATGCCGAAGAAAGCGGGGAGACGCTACTCGCCAACCTTTGCTGTCTGTCGCGGATGAAATTTGCATCGCCTGCACCCGCCACGCCTGTCGCTGGTGGATTTTGGGGGCCATTCGCCGTTGTCTGAACTGCCTCCGAGGACCTTGAGAGATTGGCCGACTTTCTGTTTTTCGAGACTGAGTTTGGGGAAGAAAGTGAAGGAGGGTTCTGTCAATTAGGGCTAACAATTCTAATTAATTGTCTTTCTTCCCAAAGAGAGGAGCTGGATGGGTTTTTAATTAAATTAGGGTTGGACGGGTTTTTAAATTAGGGTCGAAAACTCTAATTAAATTGTAAAGACTTACCAGAACGGTAATTTTAAAACCGTTCTGGATTGACGTACATTCCGGAACAGTATTTTAATACCATTCTGGAATGTACGTCAATCCAGAACGGTTTTAAAAATACCATTCTGGAAAGGATAAATATGGGCGGCAACAAAATTTCATTCACGCGGTAGTAAATCTCGAAAATACTTTCAAGAACGGTTTTCATAACCGTTCTGAATTGACAAACAATCCATAACATTATTCGAATACCGTTCTGAATTGACTCATAATCCGTAATGGTTTTTTTCATAACCGTTCTGAAATGTCTACTTTCCAGAACGGTATTGTAAAACCATTCTGAAAAGTCGTCATTTCAGAACGTTATTTTAAAATACCGTTCTAGAAAGTGTTGTCCAGAACAGTTTTTAAAATACCCTTCTGTATTGACTTTTCTGTCTGTTCTAGAATGCAGTTTCTGTACTAGTGTCTTTAGACAACCTTTGACTATGAGAGTCATCATGTGAGATGCATGTTCTACGTTAAAGCTTTTAAACAAGTTACACACGTGTTTTTTTTTTGGTTTTTTTTTTTTTTTTTTTTTTTTTTGTGTGTGTGAATGAAAATACTATTATGGATCAACTTAATTTGCAATCTTAAGAAGTAACTTAATTCAACAAATATGCTTATTTCAAATGGGAATGCCATAAGTTCTACAAACAAATTTGAAAATGTTTCGAATAAAGACCTATAAACAAAATCACTCACGTAAATTTGAGTAAGAATGTAATTGTAACTTCTTGAAAAATATGTTTTGTCAACTTCAACATTTTTAAAAACAATGACATTCCTATTTTTGGGATTAGTACAAGGTACCAAAAAATATTTCTATTAAACTTATTCAGCTCTTCTTACTTGCATGAAGCAAAAACTCATCTTTACAAGCTTCATTAACTCTCTTAGGCTCATAGGAAGACACTGAATAGTTTGTTCTCACCGTGGGGCATAGTTTATGCATACACGACAACTTGAAAAATTAATGCATTCAAATGATTCAAGAAGTTATGCATTAAATCAATTGGAAATTCAACTAAAAGGATGACATGATATGTTGAGATAAGAAGTTTAGAACCCCTTCCGAATGCCTAGAAGTAATGTGTTGCACTTCATGCACGTCTCCCATCCATGCCTCGACCAAAATCTATTCACGCTCAAACCATTAAGTCGGCACCCTACTAGCCCAATCATCTATACCCTCTTTAACAATAAAATCTAAAAAGTAAAAACAAAAATGCGTACAGGGGTTGCACGAATTATTATATACACTTCACTTGTACAAGAATTTCTCTTCTAGAACCATTTTTTCTTTTTTTTTCTTTTTCTTTCATTTTTTTTTGGATAAGTACCCATAAAGGCGAGGTACTAGACGAACACCAAATTTTGAATCGAGCTTTTTATACTTACATTTTACTTTATAAAAGTTCGTCCACAAGAGAACGGAGCAATCGTAAGTGGAAATCTTGACTCGAGTCGAATCTCTCGAGAAAGACTAATCGGAAGTAATTCTTGTGTTTGATTCACGAATAAGAAGTTAAGGAAAAATCAATTCTAAACACGTGGTCAAATATTGGTTTGAAAAGTTATAATATCTAAGACGGTGATTTAGATGACGAGAAACAAAATAAACAACTTTGAAAAGATTAATAAAATGGGGGTCTAGGGCTCTAGAATCATCTCCACGATCAATTGGTATTTGATCGAACACTTAGTCTACGAGTTGGGGTTGTCAATCCCAACTTGTAGATTAAACAACCAACAACGCCAATTGATGGTTCTAAAATCATCTGGGCACTAGACCCATAAATTCTAACCAACAATCATCAAGAAATACAATAATATAAACTCAACGCAGCATGAACATGATTAAATAGATAAAAATCTTCAAAGAGGACAACAATGGAAAATGATCTTCAAAGAACAACGATTATTACCATATGAATTTCTATCAATTTTATAATATAAAACCATGAGAAATTCAAGAAACACAACTACGAATCAAGAACACCACAACCCACAAGAAAATTCATAATCAAAGCAATCAAGAAATTGGAATAATAAAAGAAGGGAAATGAAATCATACTAATAAAAATGGAGAATTCCTTTGTTCAAACGAGAAATCCAAAAATTTAGATTAAGCTACATCCACATCCAAGAAAAGATAAAGAAATATTCTATTAAAAACTAAAAGCTGAAAGTCGAAATGAAGAAATTGGAGAAAAGAAATGAAGAGAAAATGAAGAACATTGTTTGGGCTGTCAAACCCTAAGAGGTTCAAAAGCTGTTATTTTGAGAATGAAAGGTTATATTTGTAGGTCTAAAAGCGAGGGAAAAATAGTCCTTTTGCCCAAAAATGGTCTGACCACCGATGTTGAAAAATAGCCCAATCGATGGCGTATCGACTGGGCGTCAACGGCGCGTCGATTAAGCGTCGATGCACACGTTGATCGGTGGTTGTGCTTTGTCGGTCTGAGTCGTGTTTTTGTCAAATCTAGCCAGTAGTGATCCTCGAAAATGTTCCTAGGCTTGATCGACTACCCTAAAATAAATAAAAGCAAAATAACATAAAAATCTATAAAAAGTAAAAGAGAAATACGAAAAACACTAAAAAGACGACAAACGCTGCGAAAACACAAAATAAGAAAAAAAAAAGGGGTAAAATACGACTAAAACCCGACGAAAGCACACACGACAAGACACGAAAATCACACACAAATATGTACAAATCAACAAGCATTAGAAGCACTAAACACAATTTTAATGGTAACGAAACCATCCTTAAGATTAGATTCGAGTTCAGCAAAATTGAATATTAATGCGAATATCAACCCATCTGTAGTGACATTGGACTAAGTTAAGCATTCAGGGGTGGTATCGTTCTGAACAACATTTTTAGAATAAGAACAAAAACCTTCATCTAATTAATTTTAGTTTCGGCCGATTCAGAAGTTGTTGTGGAGGTCGGCACATTTGCAGTTGCATCTTCAGTCACATCTTCAGCAAACATACTCATATTTTTGGTAACATCCTCAATAACATTGGGAACTATCACAGAAGTAAGAGGTAATTCCAAAAAATCTGAAGTGTCACCTTCTCTACTCTTTTTGGTCAAATCTAAAAGATCATGAAAGACAACATCCACAATTTCCAAAATAGTTCTTTTGCGTAAGTTAAACATCCATTACCCATGACTTATCAAGGAGTAGCCTAATAACAAGCACTTATCACTTTCAATGTCATAACATTTAGAAACAACTTGACCATTCGTAATAAAACACATGTATCTGAACACACACAAAAAAAATTAAGATTGAGGTTTTCCTTTCTAAGCAGCTCATAAAGAGTTTTAATAAAACCATCTCTCATATACACACAATTAAGTATGTGACGAGAAGTTTTAAGTCCTACAATATAAAAATATTTTGTCAAAATTTTTGAACTTAATAACACTTTAGAAAATTTTTGTTGCATCTCACCAACCTACCACAAGGTACAAAAAAAAAACTATGAGAAACTTTATTTCTATCGCAAAAGGATATAAATGAGAAAATCATAAAAATCACATGATGAGCCAATTGGATTTTGGTGGCTCTCAAATTGTATATTTTAAAAAGTATATTTCAAACCATTCAAGAGTGTCCCATTTTTTATCAAAAAGAATAATTCATGTGAGTCCTACAAGGTCAACTATAAAAACAATAAGGTACTTCCTACCACCTAGACTTCCACACCCAATAGGATTGAAAAAGTTTATATGCACTAAAGTAAGAAAATGAGAGACAAAATTACCATTCTTCTTAAGATGAGGTTCCCATATTAGTTTACACCTTGGACAAGGAACACAATCATTATAAATATCAGTATTTAGTTTGGGTAAACCATTAGCAAATTCATACTTAACTAATTTTTCAGCCAAATTCAAAACCACATGGCCAAGCTTTTTGTATCATAAATCAAGAACATCAACATTGACATCACAACAAGTTTGGCTACTATCAAATCGATAATAATTACTAGTCATTCTTAAACCTGCAGGAATACAAGTGTCAGAACAATCAAAGACTTTAAAAGAGTTCTTACCAAACTTCATATACAAGCCATCATCACAAAGTTGGATTATACTAAAGAAATTAACCACAAGCCTTTCAACATAATTAAAGAACATTAAGGATTCATGTAACTCATAAACATTAAGAGTACATTTATCAATAATCGTACCACGGAAAATATAACCATATGATACCTGAGTTTGTTCAATAATACATAATCGGTCAAAAATTTCAAAACACTTGTCATATGTCGAGAACAACCACTGTCAAACAACCAAGAATGTGGGAAATTAGATCTTAAAGAGTTATAGACAACATTACAACAAAACTCTGATTTTTTAAACCAAACAGAATGAACGTTACCAAAAATGCGACTGGGAATCAATGGCATCTTTGGTGACATCTTTTTTTTCAATGAATCTTGAAGCAATCGGAATTTGTTTTTTGATAATAAGTCCTAGACGACCCAAAATCATTTGAAAGAATAACCAAAAAATTTGAGAGATTTGGACTGGATGTGACTGGTAATGTGATTGGAGATGTGACTAAAGATGCAACAATATTCCCGATCATATCCTGACCGACATCAAAAGGAGTGACGAATTTTCCCTCTAGAGTTGTGAACAACAGGTTTTCCTCAATATTAAGACTAATCTCTTCTTTCTCAAATTCATAGTCATTTAACATGGCACTAAGGCTATTTTTGACTGAAGTGTTAGTACACTTATCAATAAAGTGACCAAAACAAAAGCATGCATGACACCTAATCGACTTAAGAGTTTTAAAATAAGATTTTCCCACCAAGGTCCTTGAGTTTTCAAAGATGTGGAGTTTTGATAAAATTTAGACAAGGTATTTTTCGTGATTTTAAGAAAAATAGGAGAGCGACAAAGAGATCCATCAATGATAGGAGGACGAAAATCATACCCACCCGACTATGAATTTATAAGTGTGCAAAAGAGGATCGATACTTAGTAAAATAAAGTGTCGGCTATGATACCGATTGAAAGAATTACAGAACTCGATCCAAAGTTTTAATCAATATAAACGTGTGCCTTGTGTATAGTGTAAAATTCAAAATAACGAAAATAAAAGGCACATGTATAAAACTTTTAACTACAAGAATAATTTATTCTTATAGTCAAGCCAACAGGTGAAAGTCTTTACTATTCTAAAACTTGCGTTCCATGATTACAAAATCTGCAGTCCACTAAGTAAAGATAAATCAAAAACTCCTAAAGAGTAGATATGATCTAAATCAGTATAAATCTTCCAAAAACCAAGATTCGCAATCACAAAATTGGATTTTAAATAAAACAGTAAAAACTATGAAGGAAAATAATTCTGGATGTAGGACGCTATTGTGGATGCCGAAGCATTTGCAATCGTATGCACCAATTTTGAAAATCTATAGCAAGAATAAAACATGCTCTCAAACGTTTTAGTTTTGATATTTCTCTCTAAGTGCTTAAATCGGTTTGTGAGCAATCACTCAACTTTATATAGGCACACCTAATTTGTATAAGATACCTACAAAATAAGGAAGAAAGATATATACAAAATAAAGCAAGTAAATATCATTAGTAAGGAAATAAAGTCAAATCTCCAGAGTCGTAATAATATTTACTAGTTTTAAAAATAATTTTTGCTATAAGGAAAGAATTATATATAATATATTTCAGCTAAATATTAATATAAAGAAAATAAGATAAGATTTTATACTTCTAAATAATATATACTACAATATACAAATTCTATAAGAAAAATAAAATGATAATCTAATATAAGACAAAATAATATATATGATATCTAACAAACATGATAAATATCAAAGCTTTACGAATCAATTAAATATTAACAAGGAAGTCAAAATATTAAATAAAATAAAATAGCTTATTAATTATTAAAATACCTGACTCAACAGAAAATATAGATAAAAATAAAAACTCCAATCAAATTAGATTATTAGGAGAGAATTGCAATTTATTTTTTTTGGATTGTAATTCTTAATTAATGCATTTTTATTTTACTTTTGGGGGGATCATAAATGTCACGTGCTTAATCTTTTAGAACCACGAGTACAATTTTCTCAATCTTCTAGACTTAAAAAGAAATCTCTTAGAGCATGGTACGCATGCAAATCTTCTAGGCAATAACTATAATCCGGAGAATTTTAATTGAACTTAGGAGGTGGTGATTTTAACGTAAAGCCCAAAAGAGCACCTCTGCTTTAATAAATCAAGCATATCCCTCTTCACACTTCACTACTGTTTACAATAGAGACCTAATTAACCTATACACATGCGTAGCCATGTTTCACAAGATACAAGAATATTTAACAATTGACTACTGTTTACATTAGAGACCTAACTAACCTGTTCTCGTGCATAGCATAGTCATAGTCATGCCTTACAAGGACATTTAATACTCATAGTCATAGTCATGCCTTACAAGGATATATAATATTCGACTATGACAAATACTTGGATGGGACTGATCACATACTATAAGATCATATTTTACATATTATTTATTTATCCCACTCATATCCGACTCCACACAACATTAATTATAAAAAAGAAAAAAACAAAACAAAGAACAGATCAGAAATACACCTCTCCCTTATGCTTCTCTCTCACACAACCCGTCGGCAACTATTTCTCTTGTCTTCTCGGCATCCTTCTCTCTCTATTTTTGGCTATGGCTACTGAAGAACAAGATAGCAAAATATAGTGAATATAAAAAAATATATATATATATATATATATATATATATATATATATATATATATATATATATATATA
>BMAC01000461.1:59295-79404 GCA_014905375.1 Phtheirospermum japonicum
AACTGGACTGATTTTAGCACTACAGTACTGTGTAAAAAGCACAATGAACCTGGACATATAATTGTACTGTGCAATATTAGATCTAAGGTCAGGATTAGTCCCTAGGTTCACATATAATGACGGGGTTCTCATTTGAACCCAATCCTATATAAACTGGACTGATTTTAGCACTACAGTACTGTGTAAAAAGCACAATGAACCTGGACATATAATTGTACTGTGCAATATTAGATCTAAGGTCAGGATTAGTCCCTAGGTTCACATATAATGACGGGGTTCTCATTTGAACCCAATCCTATATAAGTATTAAACTTTTCAAAAGTATAATTTCTTTTGAAATTAGTGTCAATTCTCATGTGATGATGAGTGTAGAAAGTGTATTTAAAAAAAATGACGTATGTAAAATAAAATTGTATAATAGCATGAAAGATCAAATATTGCATAATTATTCTAGTTACATATCTAGGGAAAGAGTGTTTTTTTTTATTATTATTAGCATGATGCAATTGTAAGTCGATTCCAAAATATGATAACTCGATGAGAATAATAGCAATTTTTTTTCTTAAACCCTTATTAGATTTTATACTTATTATTTAATATGATGATTTCTTGAGCATATTTTTAATAAATAAAAATTTTAATTGTGTTTGTGCCCCACCAAGAATTTTTTTCTGTATCCGCCTCTGAATATCAGAGAATTTTCCTTGCTGGTAGTAGTTTTCAGGATCATGTGTTTTTTCTTCTTTTATTGGTATAACAAATGTGTTTGCAATTTTTCTACATGGGTCCTGTTATTGGAGTTGCAGGTTCCCTTGACACAATACTGTCAACAACTTGCATCAACCCTATTAAGTCATGAAACTTGCTTCAGCCTATCTTTTGCGTGGTAGGAAAACATCTCTTGCGTAGTTCAGTTTTTTTCTTTTGGTAGTCTTATTAGATTACTTTTGAAATGGATAGATTGCAAATGTTGCTTTTTACGGGCCATCCTCAACATTTATTTCTACCCATTGCCACATCCTTGTTTTTGTGCATAACTGTATTTTTGTTTTGTTGTGATGGATCGTTTATAGATGCTAGTTTTTTACAACTAACAGGGAAACGTTGCATTTTCTTCTCATGCTTTGGGCGTGAAGTCTCCTGTGAATGACGTTTTTACTAAATTTCAATGACAAGGCATGCATGTAATTCTACTACTCTGGGAATATTGGACTCTGCAAACTGAGAACCCTTTACCAAGCCAAATTGATGTTCAATTATTCAGAAGAACATATTTCTTGGAAACAATTTTAGATTTTCTCAATTATCTATTGTGCACTTGATTTGTTATTTAACCAAATCAAGTACCAACTGAAAAAGTTAATCGACATTGACATTCCTTTTTTCCTCATTCGTGGTCCTATAGATTTTAATTTGTGTAATATACTTTTATCGTTCAAATCTTGACACTTGATTTGTTTTTTTTTTTTTACACAGAGATAGTGCATTTTATTTGCAAAAGCATGATGGCCAGGAAACCCTACTCCTGCGTGCCTATGGTTCTTCATTTTTCACTCTTGGAATAAACATAAGGTTTTCTTGATGCTCTGTCCTCACTTGTAAATTTGACAGTATAACTTAAATTTTCAGTTTCAAGTGTTGTTTCTGTAAATCGTTTATGAGGTTGAATGCTATCTAGGGTTTCGAGAATCTAATTTAAGTTTTAATCTGGGAAAACGAACGCTGTTATCCTTTATTGTTTTTGTTAATTATTACTCGATTCGTGTGGATATCCATACCACCCACGATTTGCATTATTATTTTTAATCCCTATTAAGTTGTGGAAATCATAATTTTAACATCGTCTCCTCAGTGTGATCTGTTCAATGTTCAACTCAAAGCTATGATAATTTGGTCATTAGCGACTGCTCGTTCTATTGAGTGTTGGGGAAAAAATTTGGACTGTTATTATAATAATGAAGGCTAGTTAATTGTCGAATATTAATTAGAAAAACTTATCTATGTGGAAGTAGGATTTATACTTCGCTTCCCCTGAAAATAAAAATGAAAATGATTGTGATGTGTAGTTAATCTTCATCTACTGATTTCGTTCATGTCCCACCTGATGTTTGATAGATGGTTGCAATATTATATTATCACCTGATGTTGATTGCTTTCATATTATGCAGTGATTTTATGGGATGTTGATTGCTTTCATATTATTTATTTATTTATTTGGAAAACATCGAAACTTGAACTGTTAGCAAATGTTCCAATTTCAGGGATGTCAAAGTGGGGTTAGGTCTGTACATGCAACTATTGATCTTCTTGAGGCTGTAAGTTTAATTCTTTTCCTATTAGGTCCCATACTTTTGATTTCTCTAATGAATTGAACACGATGTTATTTCATTTGTATATGTTGGGTCTTTATACTCTTTTTCTTTTTAACTAAGCCTATATACGTTTGTTGTTTTGAATTACCTATTATTTTACTTCCATTTGTAAAAATACAAATTGAACATACACGAACTCAATTACTAAATTTATTATTTTATTTTTCAATTTTTTCCCCTTCAGGGTACTCTTTTTAAATTTTTTTAGGAGTTTTCTATTTGTCCTTTATTTATTATTTATTTTTAAGATTTAGTTTTAGAAACTCATTAGTTACATAAACTTTGTTATTTAGAAACTTTGACCCCTGTTTTCATGTTTACATTAAGTTTCAAGGCATGTACTTGGAGTCTTGGACATCGGAATTTCAATACCCATTATTTTCAATGTCCGTGTCTTTAAGATTATGGTATCTTCAAGTAACATGAAAGTCATGAGAAGACATGACAAGCGAATGCGGAAAGTTTGGTAATTACGTTAAATTAGTTTTATTTATTACCTCTGAATTTAGAACTTGTTGAATTCTGTTGCACTGAATTCTTCTCCTTTTGTGATTTACTCTGTTTTACAGCCTTCTCAAGTCCCTTAATCTTTAAACTGGAGCAACTCATAGACACAGAAAACTTGGGAAACGTTTTTGTTAATTAACACGCGATACTTATTCCCGTTTAGTGTTATTAAATCATGAATCTCAGTTCTTAAGATTACATTTGCAGGTACCTCGGTGAATGTTGTCATTCCCCGCCCATCACCCAGTGGTAAAATCGAACGAGGTGTAGGCAAGGTAGAGTGAAAAAAATCCTAATAATTATGGTTAGATTACAAAAATCACCAAAGGTTCTGCCCACCTTATTACACACACAAAAAAATTTTTATCTTTCAAAATTAAAATTTTGTTTCACAGTTGATTTCGAGAGGTATTGGTTTTGCAGTTTTTTTTAAAAAAATCATGTCAAACCTTGAGCGTAGCTTTTGTAATTGAAATTAACCCTAATAACTGTGATAAAAGATATTGGGAACAAATTAAGAATGAAAAAAAAAAGAGTGTTGTGCTAATAACGATACATTTATTTTTTCTGTAGGTTTTCTTGGAATATGCTGATGATATTGAGGGTGCTACAAAACCTAGGCTAGGACTTCATAGTAGGATGTTTGGGGAAATGTTGTTTTGGCTATTTTCTATGCAGAGGATAAGTTCTCTCAAGGGGAGTACGATGGCTAAGTTCACACATCATGGTCGTATGTACGACCAGCTTTCAACTTGATGTGTCTATTTGAGATAAAATTCGGTTCTGGAGAATTTGTTAACGAACTTATGGATATTTGTGATGATGTAGTACATCATTATTTTCGTATATTGATATCGACTAATTCCCTTGTATCTATGGACATATTATTTAATGCTTTGACATTTAAATTTATGAGTTATAATTGTAGTAATTCTGATGTATACTAAAAATGAATTTTTAAAAGGAAAAATCTTCCAGAACGTATTATAGAAAATACCGTTCTGGAAAGTTATACTTTCCAGATCGGTTTTCAAAAATATGTTCTGGTAAGTTATACTTTTCCAGAACGGTATTTTAAAAATAATGATCTGGAAAACTGTACTTTCCAGAACGGTATTTTAAAAATAACGATCTGGAAAGTTGTATTTTCCAGAACGATTTTTTCAAAAAACGATCTGAAAAGTTATACTTTCCAGAACGGTATTTATTAAATAACGATCTGGAAAGTGTAAATTTCCAGAAAGGTTTTTTAAAAACCGATCTAGAAAGTCATACTTTCCAAAACGTCTTTTCTAATAACCGTTATGGAAAATGGCAGATCAACATGGGATGGAACCGTTTTAGAACAGAAAATTTATTTTCTAAAACGTCTTTTTTTTTACCCTTCTAGAAAGTCTGTCAATCCAGAAGGGGAAAAAAAGGCGTTCTGAAAAGTACAAATTTTCTAGAACTATGTCACTACAGAAGGCACAGAAAGGCGTTTTGAATAGGCAGAATTACCCTTCTGGATATGCAGTTTCTACACTAGTGAGAAGATGAGGCTAATTATGTAGATATCACTTTATATAGTAATATGGTAGGAAGTTTGCATTATTTAACTGCTACTCTTCCTGATACTATGTACAATGTTTGTGTTTGTGCTTGTTACCAAGCTAATCTTAAGATCACTCATTTAAAAGCTACTATACATATCATTCGTTACATAGATGTTGTAATTAACTTAGGAATTGGGTATCCGAAAGAAAATAATGTTTTTTTTATTTGTTTTAGTAACTCTAACTAGGCAGGTGGTATTACTAATAGGAAAAGTATGATCGATACTTGCTTTTATCTTGGAAATAACTTAGAATCTTGGTCTAGTTGAAAGCAAAATCGTGTTTTCTTATATACAGTTAGGTCTGAGTATGTAGCTGTAGGAAGTTGTTGTTCCCAATTGTATGGTTGAATCAAAGGATTGAGGGCTATAGTTTACGCAGTGACACTTTTATTATTTATTGTGATAACTCTAGATCTATTGACATTTATAAGAATTTAATTCAGCATTTTCGTACAAAATACATCGATATTCGACATCACTTTATACTAGATTTGGTTGACAAAGGCACTATTCGCATGGAGTATGTCAACACTGAAAACCAGCTTGCTGACATTTTTACCAAGGCGTTAGACTATGAGAGATTTTTTCTTTGAGAAGATATCTCAATATGTGCATTATTTGTATGTGAGTCTGCATGCCGAGGCATTTTCCGTCGCATTTGCCATGGTATTGTACATTACACTATTTTTTACTTTATTTCTTTTTCTCTTTTTAAATTGTTAGACACACCTTACAGAGTGCCTCAGCTGTTGTGGATAAATATAGGGAATGCGTTGGTGGTGGAGGTTTTGAAAATCAAGATGTTGATTTTTTATCACAGAAACGTGGGTTTCTCCCGAAAATACAAAAATGATATCTTGTCTAATGCAGAAAATCCTTAGCCATCCTAAAAGGGATGAAAAATTACTATGTTAATTTAATGATTAATGTGACTAATACAAAGGATCACACATGCAAATCAATGATCAATGCGATCAAATGAGATGTTAAAATTTTGTTGCTCGACAAAGAGGAGGTACTATCTACTCCCAGTCATAAAATACCAAACCCACTTAGAAACTTAGAACGTTAATTCATTTTCCAGGAAAAGCAAACATGAAGCTTTGATCACCCAAATTCATGTTGATGATGTAGTTTATGGGTCTAACTATGATAAGTTGCTTAAGTTTTTTGTAAATAGTATGTCTACTTACATATCAGATGATTATGGAAGGCGAGTTATCATTTTTTAGGGTTGTAAATTAAACAGTTTCATGATGGGATTTTTATGTCTTAAGCCAAGTATGCCAAATATCTAATAAATGGTGCGAAACATATGAAGACACCTATGGGTTCAAGTCAAAAGTTGTCGAGGGATGAAGTTAGTGAGGGTGTTGATCACACTTTGAACAGAAGCATGACAGGTAGTATTTTGTACTTCACCGCGAGTTGACCCAATACCTGTATAATGTGTGCTTGTGTGCTCAATACCAGTTAAGTCCTAAAGATACTCACCTTAAGGCTCCTAAATGAATAATATATATGTTTCTAGAACATAAATTAGAAGTCTGGTACACTAAGGACACTAACACGAGACTCATTGGATATACTGACTATAACGGGGTTGGTGATGTTGATGATAAGAAGTGCACGACTCGGGGTTATTTTTCTCTAGGAAATAATCTTGTGGCTTAGTATAGCAAAAAAAAAAAAAATGCTTCATTGTCCACAACAAAAGCAGAATATGTAACTGCAGGTAGTGTGTGTGCTCTGCTTCTTTGGATGAATAAAATGGCAAAGGATTATGGTTTACCCAGTGGTGTTTTGATTGTTCTTTGTTACAACTCAATAAAATTGATATCTCGAGAAATCCAGTCCAATACTCTTGAACAAAATACATAGATATCATACATCATTTCATATGGGATTTGGTCAAGAGAATGTTGTGAGTATTGAGCAAATTGGAATAGAAAATCAGCTTACCGATATATTACTAAATCATTAGATTTCTTGGGATTTTCCAGAATAAGGAAATCTCTCGATTTATGTGTTATTTAATTTGATGTTATTGAAAATGTTGTAGCATCATTAGAAACATCATCTGCAGCATACGTTTTGCAACATGCATTTTTATTTTATTTTCATAATAATATAGGATCTGCATCTCCTTCTTAACTTCTTAAGGTAGTTTTTCAAAATGTGGTGTCAAAAGGATTGGGATATTCTGAAAAACACAATTATGGGAATTAAAATGGTTTATTGGAGGTTGCAGGCTGACTCTCTAGCTTGGCTGGATTTTGTCGATATCGATGATATTTTTATTAACTGATGAGATCCATCAGTAATCCATTGATTTTGAAATTTGTTGATACCGACGATATTTTCATTAACGAATAATCCACTGATTTTTTTTATATGTAAAACTCATTAGAGACCAATTGAGAAGTCCATCGGTAATTCACTATTTTTTGTAGTGATAATCGTATGTGTTTTGTAGTTTTTTAGTGGTTTTGAAAATAAATGTTCATTTGGCTTGATATTATCGGAATTCAATCCGATTGTGAGAATCAATGTGTTTCAAGTTTTGAAAAGTAAATGAAAATGAAAATAAAGCAATTAACCTATCTAAACTACACTAGGAAATGAAATTGCAAGTTGGTCGGATGCCTCGGTCGTGTGTCTTAATAGAAAATGCAAGCAATAATGAAAATTAAGAAAGAACAAACAATGTTTCATCAAGTACCAAGCATGAAAGCACAAGGTACAACCATGCTTGCATGAGCATAAAATCCTAAATAATTCAAATAAGCAAATATTGAAAGTATGAATAGATAGAGCAATAAATGTTGACGAGAAATTTTAAAACTTTATGAAAAATAACAAACAAGAAAGAGTAGATCTTGGATTTAGGCTAAAACTATGCATGAAAATTTAATTCAAAATAAAGCACATGAAATACTTAAAATAAAAATGATCCAAGACCCGATCTATGATCTAGACGTGTCACTCATCTAGATTCCATATCCAACTCTTAAGATCTAACAAGAAATCAAGTAACTAAGACAAAAAGCATAATATGAAGAATATGCATGAAACATATGAAATTGCTTGAAATTAAACCAATCAAGGACTTGATCTATGACCTAGATGTGTCACTCAACTAGATTCCATAGCCAATTCACAAGATTAAACTATAATTCAAATACCTAAGGCAAAAAGCATAAAATGAAGAAGAAACATGAAATTAAAGAACAAAGCATAAAATTGAAAGAAAGCTTACATGAATTAAAGGAAAAGAGTAACAAGCTTGAATTAAATTGCATCAAAATAAATCCAAGGGAGTACTTGAATTCTTCTTAGGTTTACAAACCCAAGGCAAAACTTGAAAATTAAATCTAAAATCTAGAGAGAGAAATTTTAATCCCAAACGCAAGATTGGGTTGGGAGGAGTTTTTTTTACAAAATGAGAGTAAGGTTCTATTTATAATAGGTTAAATTAGGGGTAAATGGGTTAATTAAGCTTTATAACCATGGATGTCCCTATGTTTGACCAATTTTGACCCAAAATGGTCATTCTAGACCATTTGGGTCGAGTTGAGCTCGAATGGCTCGGCAATTTTGCGAAATGGCTCGACATGGGCCGAGACGGCTCGGCGTTGGGCGGGATGGCTCGTCCGCTGTCGGCAGCTCTAGGTAGGTATGGCCGAGCGGGCTCGGCAGGTGTGGGCGGGATGGCTCAAATACTGGGTAACCCAGTGTCGGCAACGTACCCAGTGTCAGCCGTAATACTTCAAATCGAGGTCCGATTTCGCTAAAACTCCACTTGTAAGCCCACACTCGACCATCTCCAGACCAAAATACATCAAAATACCTAAATTAAACATAAAACTAATTAATTATGATTAAAATAACCATATTAAGTATAAAATCAAAAAGAAACACGAAAAATAATAAAATGAGAGAAACAACCTAATAACTTAACTAATCGACTCAAAAACCGCTAAAACCAATATAAAACCCGACTTGAAAACATGAGAAGAACACCACAATTACATGCAAAACAGTATGTAAAAGTGAATAGAGTTTAAAACATGGGTGTGAATCTCATTCTACAAGGTCTCTTTTCCAAATTAAACACTGAACCCTAACAATGATTGGGCCTGAAAGCTCACGATCATATACGTGGAGGTTTTGTTATGAACCACCTCCTTTGAGGAGAATATTTTATTTTGGATTGTCTAAAATCTGCAGAGGCAGTTTTTGTTATAAATTATTTCTTTTGAGGAGAAATATCCACCAATATAATATTTTAGGTACCAAAAATATAAATTCATATAATACAACTGATGAGTTCACTCTAAAATTACGCTAGTAACTAAAATCCAAAAAAACTATATTTATATTATATGTTCTTGTATCTTGTGAGGCATGGCTATGCATGATTATAGGTTAGTTAGACCTCTAATGCAAACAGTAGTCAAGTGTTAAAAGGAATAGTAATACTATCTACATCAAATTCCATTCATTTGTCATTAATGAATAGAAAAATACACTTTTAACCCTCATTTAGTTTTGATTCCAAATAGCATCAAACGGAGGGAAAATGTTTCTTTCCACATTTTAAGAACAACTTTAATTAATGTTCATAGGGAGTGATTATCTATTAAATTAGAAGTTGCCAATAGCGATAAAATAATCAATAAATCTATGAGGATCAAATTGATCCACATCAACAATGGCAGGTTTGAAATATGAACAAAAATGAAATTTGTTTTTTGCCACAGTTACCCTTTAAGATTTTAATTAAAATCCTTTTCTATTTCCTCTCTCCCCACTAAAGATTTTAATTAAAGCATTGTTTCTTTATCTC
This sequence comes from Phtheirospermum japonicum, assembly GCA_014905375.1. Lineage (NCBI taxonomy): Eukaryota > Viridiplantae > Streptophyta > Magnoliopsida > Lamiales > Orobanchaceae > Phtheirospermum > Phtheirospermum japonicum. The sequence continues at coordinate 68,621 of BMAC01000461.1, forward strand.
TCCTCCTCCTCCCCCTCCCTCTCTCTCTCTCTCATTAAAGTCCTCGCTACTTAATTCATAATTACTTAATTAATATTTCAAGTAATTATTTTAATAGTGATAAATATTATTTAATTTAAAATTTTTTCTTATGCAACATAGGAGTATCAAATTTAAATTGTATTGAGTTCTTAAAAATTTTAGACGGGGTGTACAAAAAAATCTCGAGTAATTAAATATTTGGATAGAATCTACATACAAAATATTGATTAATTCGTATTGATGATTAAAGAAATTGGATGAAATATAAATCAATACAGGGATTTCTTTTTTCTTATTTAGTTGTCTAATTTAGAGGTTCGATTATTTTATTTTCTTTTTAAATCTCGAAAAACATGCAATAATTTAATAGTTTGGTGAGTTTTAGTCTTCTAACATGTTAGAGTTATTTAACATTCAATAGAAAAAGAGTGATTGTAAAAGAAAACTTGACTAACTGGGGATGTACGATAAAATTTTGATATGATAAGATTTTGATAATTTAATACTCAATTAATTAATAATAATATTTAAATAATAACTTCAACCGATCCCAACTTAATGACAATATGCTAAATTCAAAAGATAATACACCTTTAAAATTTATGTAAACCCCATCTAATATATATTCATAATTTAATGTAAGTGATTCAATCTGCTAATTAGGATACAACGAGAATAAAGGAAAACTATTAAATTAACCACAATTTTAGATTTTATGCCTGATTGACTTATAAAGCACTAGAGTTTGTCATTTGTAAGACAAAGTTTGAGAAGTAGACAAATAATTTACGGGAATTCTATGTTGGTATACGAAGATGATATAGAAATATACTATTTTGAGTTCTATAAGGCTTTGTTTAACAATTAGCGTAAATCTAATAATTGATTACATTAGTATTTGATTGTTCTAAGTAGTTTGATGAGCTGATTATAGTAACTGGTTGTATAAATTGATTTGTAAATAACTATTTCATTATGTCAGATGACCTATAAGAACATTGACCTCATATTATTGGGTATCTTAATAGTTAATCTCGAATATTACTAACAATTAGTTAATAAATAAATAGTTTTTATATATAGATTAATGCTTTCTATGTCATACTTTTTTATAAATAGGATAAAATGTCATTTTAAAAACTTTTGAATAATATTTCTCCAAAAATTCAAATATATCGTCTTTCGTAATCATAGTTTCTCAAAAACTGTATTTGCACAAACATAATTCTTTATAAGCTATACGAGAATCTCCATCAATCGACGTCATTTTAGTGTAAATTCTGCACTTAAATAGTGTAAAATTTGCACTCGATCTCCAGCATTATGCACTAAATTTTGTACTATTTCTTTTTTCATTTTATAATTTATTTTAGTTATTTAATCCCATTATTATTATTATTATTATTATTATTATTATTATTATTATTATTATTATTACTATTATTTATACTTAATAAACATACATAATTTTATATGATATAATATTTATTAATTAAAAAATTAAATTAGAAATTTATAATAATATTTGAAGATTAATTATATTATGCAGAAAAAATCATAATAATAATATTATAAAAAAACATAAGTCACATTATAATATATTATAATTATCTGAATTAAAAACTCATCCGAGAAATGACAAATTTTATGTAATCTTACCTTTTATTTAAGTTTTATTTAGTTTTTGTAATTTCTTAGTATCATCGTAGCATTTTATAATATAATTTATGTAATTTATATAATTTTATGTGCAGTATTTCCAAAATCTCATAGTACATTTAATTTATATTATATAGTTACATGTATGATTTATAAATACTTCATATATAATTGAGTTAACTTTAAAATTAATTCATTTCAATTTAATGGATATACTAAAATAATTATAATGTCCATATTAATAAAATATAAAAATATATTACAATTAAAAAAATGCAGCAAAATAGCACAAAGTGAATAGTGCAACGTCACATATGGCGTTGCATTGTAGATTCCACCAAAATAGGGGACTTATTGACTACATTGTCGGAGTAGATTCTCATTTGCAAAATAGCATTTTTCCTCTATTTTGGTGAACTGCTGGAGATGATCTAACTGATATAGTACTACATATGATTACATGTGAACAAAATGAAAATCATAGTTGATATGTATTGATAAATATAATAATTTAAAAAATACTAATTTTATTCGTACACACATTTTGAATCATAAAAAATACTTATACATACTATAAGTATTTCATAGTTCACTATTATTTTTATTGTAACTCTCATAAAACTTAAAAATCAACTGGACACATAAAATACCAAATTGCTCAAATCACGCAATTCATTAACTATGATACGTGATCTTGCCCAAATCTTAATTTATGACAAATAGGAATTTTCATTTTTGGTCAATTACATTGACCACATTGCATAAGAGATACGTGATCTTGACCATCATCAACAATATCTGTTAAGTTGACCAATTCATAAAAAAAAAGGAAAAAAAAAATTCATTCGTGTTGAAGGGAAAACACAAGTAGTGTGCCTTCGTCAATAAGTAAATGATGAAAGACAATTTAGGTATTTGTTATCTTTTTGTATTATGAAAACATGTATTTGATACCCTATATAAAGGGAGTCTTTAACAAATTAGAGAATCTTAATTCTACCATCTCTTTTCTGTCTTCTTCCTTTCTGCTTTTCCTTTTACACGTTATCAGCACGAAACTCTAACCTATTGAGAGTGATCGACAAAAGATTCCATAACCAAAGCAACAATTATACAATTTTCGTACGTCAAATATCTAACTGCACTAGATGATCCTGTTTCCCAAAACTGTCTACCCAGTTTCTTTTAAAAATTGAATTGCACACAATCGAACCGTTGAATGAAATTGAATTTCGAATATAATGTTCAAAACATGTAGCGGTTAAATTTGTACGTTTGAGATCGGGTTTGAAGCTTCATATCATCAAAAACATATCGCAGACAAACCTTCAAGAAAAGAATAGTGTTTTTGCTCAGGTAATTCGAATTACCTTATTATTTATTAAATGCAACTAATAAAGATTTGTTTTTATGGATATAAGGCATGGTATGTATTACTTTGCATTCTTATACAAATCATGTATATATATATATATATATATATATATATATATATATATATATATATATATATATATATATATATATTACCTATGATTATATGCATGTGATGTTATTTACAATATTGACAAACATAAAGTTTTGCAATACTTTAATGATATTCATAGAGTACATAATATATTATTACTTATGCTTTTAGATGATTTATTATTTATAAATCATAAATAAAGTTATTATTATGATATATTAGATGAGTGATTGATCATGATCTTGCCAATATGTTTAGTTAATCATGAATTTCGATGAATTGATAGATTCATGTATGTTGGTAATTCTCTTCAAGATATGTATCATTGATTGTACATTTGCATATTTTCATGATAATAAAAGTTCATGAATGATAAAGAATTGTATAAATAAGTCTTCTGACAAAGTATATTCACATAATATCAAGAGTATGACATATATTCTTTAAACTCATTATCTAAAGAAATTAATTGAACTAACTCAATCTAAATCCAAAATAATTACTCAAAAGAAATTGATTACTACCATCATTCGTTTGATGTGGAAACTAGAATAACTAAAATTCCACAATAATATCATACACCAACCATCAACTGACAAAGAATCGTGAAACTAAGTCGGTCAATTCTCTAATGAATTTGAGAATTTATACTGAACCCAAATCTTATATTAGAAGTATATGTAGTTACAACAATAAACTTTGGGATGTACTCTAAATGAATATTTTGAAAATTTTATGAAACGCTACTTCAAAGACTAAGAATTTAGTGAAAATAAATTTATTTGCTTGCTAAAAAGGGTCAATGACTTTGATATGTTGTGACTAAAAACATGTCTTACCTTATGTGTAAAATAAAGTCAATTTAAATAATAATAAGTAACTAAGAGATACGATATCACTCTATTTCTTTTTCGACTTGAGCAAACATACTGATGCACTTGTATAATATTAATTATGATAATAAGTCATTGAGAGACATGACATTATTCTTCATAATACCAATATTAGACCTCTGGATAATGGAGACTCTTAAGGCTAACTAGGACCGGTATAAAATAGTGGAAATAACCTCAAAGCAAAGGGGAAGAGACATGTTGAACCCTACCTACGTGAGAAGAATGAACCACAAGGTAAAATATGTAAGAGTGTGTGATATTTATTGGTCGTGGTAGAAGTTATGGAGGTTCTCCTAATAACCTTTCTTAGTCATGGATATCCTCTATTTTGATTAATATAATTTACTTATTTCTTACTTTACAAACTTGTGAAAGTATAATCAATCACTCATATTAGACTATTGTATTTGGTCTTAGAGTTTATTTTGAGTTAGATTTATGTGATGTGGCCTGATTTAAATTAGTTATTAATTTTGGCTTATTGGTAAGTTTTGCATTTCATTTTGAAGTATTGAATATAATTGGTTTTATTTACCACACATTCACATACAAGGTTCAATAGTAAACTATTAAGATATAATGTAATATCTAGCAAATAATGTAAAATATTAGGATGAAATGTATTTCGTTCAGATATCTCTGAAGAATGTGATAATTTATCGAGGAATAGACAATAATTGATAGAATTGATTTTTATATGTGACAAAGTCTTGATGCCTAGTGGCACATTGATTAAAGTCATAAAGGCTCAGTATGGACCAAGTGCGAAACGAACCTTGTTAAGTTTGATGATATTCATATTGATGATTATTATTAAGAAATACATTATGAGAATGGAACTATACCTTTAATTTGTGTGGAAGACAACACGTTTTAGATTCAATCTGGTAATTTTACTTTACTACATTTTGATTATTGAATCATAAGATATGACCAACAAAGAAATTTCGGACACTGACTCCTTCAAGTTTGACATGACTGGCATGGATTCTTTGGTTGTTATGATATGATGGTTCGTATTATAAGAAATCAGCATGGACATCTTTTATTTTGAGTGAAACACAAAATGAGATAGAAATCTGATGCACAGTATAGTGTCAAACTAATATTGTTCAATTACAGCTAGTGCATTCTAAAGTACTAAGATTCACTACATATATTCATATCTCAAAGATACATAACTCATTTTTTTAAAACTTACTCATTAGCAAAATTGTATGATTGAGACTTGCATATGCTAAAGATACAAGGTATAATATTTTATTCTTATAATTGATAATTGGTGATACATGTGGACATAACCATTCAAAATGCGGATTATTCAAGTATTTTATAGTTTTGGTGGATGCTTCGACACGTATTGTCGATAAAAAATATTGCCTTTTCAAAACTTCTATCACATTTAGTATGATGAGGACTCACCACCTTTATAAAGCACCCATGACTCATAATGCTAGAGAGTTTGCATCAAAAGCATTTGATGTCTATTGCATTTTAATCAGGATCGATGTAATGTATCTTGTACTCTAATGTGCATATACAATAAGGTCTCAAAGGAGACACCGTCAAAAAGAATATAGATGGTGACTAAGAAAATATTTATGCGCACTCATATATCTATCTATGCATAGGGTTATGCAATATTGTACGCAACTCTTATTTGTTTATGAACCTCTGCTAACCAAATATCTTGCGTATTAGTTGGTAACTGGGTATAAGCCTGATAATTCATATCTACGCATATTTGGTTAAGCAGTATATGTATCTATTGCGCCCCCACAACGCCCTCATATGGGTTTCTAAAGACGATTGCGTATTTATGTTGGATATGAGTCTCCAATAGTCATCCACTATTTGAAACCATTAACAAACGTTCTCTTTAGCACTAAATCTTTGGATTTGTCACTCTAATGAGACAGTCTTTCCATCGTTAGGAGGATATAAGAAAAAGTATTTTCTAATGGAATGACATGAATAGTTTCACACTATGTCTCATTATAATCCCTGCATTTCACAATGTAACGTGAAAGTAAAGTAAAGGGAACAATTGATCTTCAAAGTATAGAAGACTTAATTACTAAAGTGACGAGATCATACATATACCAGTTGCAAATGTGTCTGCACGGTTAAAACACCCCATAAGGGGCACATTGTCTCAAATTAAGACATTACAACCATACTTAGTAGAGGTGTGGTTGAGGTCGTGGCTCCAAAAAGGAGCAGGGGGAGGTCACTTGGTTCGATCAGTAATCGCCCAAGGAATAAGAGGGCATGTATGGCACAACTTCAATTGATCATCAATGAAGATAATTACTCTCATGAGATTAGCTCTAGTTATACTTATGTTCATGAATCATTGCTTGAGGATGCTCCGATGTTTAATATGATTTCATAGAATAAAGAAATCTCAATGTACAATGAGAGTTTATATGAGTTGATGGAAAGATTTTCCACACACATTGATGATATTTACACTGTTGCTCAAGAAATCATAGAGCACCATAGTATCAAACCACGCTCTATTAAAATATCAACAAAGAGCAAATTGGCCTAATTATACATAATCAATCCAGGTAGAACTAAATTCACTGACAACAAGATAGGTATTTGGTCTGGTAGTGCTAACCTCACCAAGTGTAAAGCCTGTAGGATATAAACAAAGTTTGTCAGAAAGTGTAGCGAGAAAAATAAAGACATGAGATGCAAATCAAGACTTGAAGCACAAAGTTTGTCACGATGCCCTGGAATTAACTATGGGGATATGTACTCTCCCATAATAGATGTTATAATTTCAAAGAATGAGAATGCAGTTTATACCTGTGGTTACATCATATCTCTATGGGGATCATGATTTAGAGATATATAAGAACATGCTTGTTGGCCTTTCCTTCCCAAGGCAAGTGACTCTAAGCCACGGAGTGCATTTGACATTAAATTGGAACACTCACTTTATGGATTAAAATAATCCAGACGGATGTGGTATAACCGTCTAAGTGACTACTTGATTGGGAAAAGATAATCTATACCCTTGCGTATTTATAAAGAAAATGAGTTTTAAATTTGCGATTATAGTTGTATATGTCGGTGATATGAATATAATATTAACTCTTAATGAAATAAGAGATATCGTTAGTCATTTGAAATTTTAATTTTAGAGAATGAACGATGGGGAAACTCAATCATGTTAACGCTTTAAACTAAAACTCGAGTTTGTGGAATACTAATTTCTATAGTTTGCATATATCCAAAAGATGATCATGTAATTTAATATGGATAAGTGCAATATGTTAATACTCATATGATTTGTCGAAGTGAAGATATAAGGAAAGATTAATTTCGTCAGCGGAATGACGAAGAACTGGTGGAAGCTGAAATTCCCTTCCCATGTACAATATTCACCATATTGTACCATCACTAATACACTTTACCAAATATTACTTTCTCAAAATTGTTATCTTGATTTAACTCAAGAAAGCGCAATGTCACTGTAATGGAATCAAAACGTATTTACACCTAAAAGAAACCATTGTCGTGAGTTTATTTTTCCCATTCATAAATATAATTGAGACTTCAGATGATCTCGTAACCCCTAAAGAAAATATTGAGTTTACTTCCTACTTTAAACACCAAATAGTATTATTGATGTTGATTATCCATTTGATCCATGTAATGATATCATTATCATACATGTAGTAGTTCGTGAGTATCTAATAATCATACATATCTTTGAGAATAGTGGCTTGAATTCTACCACTGAAGAATTCACTTGTAGATATGAAGATATGTAAGTTGAAATGAACAAATGGAAGTAGGCTACATGAAAGGTGGTAATATGAACCATATCACCACAATTCTTATACAACCAGCAATTATGAACTTTCTCAAGAGTAAAGTAAATCGAGGAAGTGGAGACTTTCAGAGCTCACTTGATAGATGTATATATCATTTTCAAAGTTCTCTTGATAGATGTACATATCGGAGAGAGGTGTAGACTTCAGGGAGCGTCTCAACATAGGTGTGTTGTACTCTTTTTCCTTAGACCAAGTTTTATATTTCCCATTGGGTTTTGTTACTTGGAAAGGTTTTAACGAGACAACAATGAAACACCATTTCACTCTTTGACTTGGCACAAGGGGGAGTGTTGAAGAAAAAACACAATTAATGTGCCTTCGTCAATAAGTAACTGATGAAGGACAATTTAGGTATTTATTATGTTTATGTACTATGGAAACATAATGTGACACCTCATATAAAGGAAGTCTTTCATGAGTAATAGAAACTTAATTCTTCTGTCTCTTTTGTGCTTCTTCTTTTGTGCTTTTCTTTTTACAGATCGGGCTTTCTTGCTGACATGACGTGATTCAATACTTTCTTATCATTTTTATTTAATTTTAAACATTACATTGAAGAAAAAAACTGAGGAAAAAATTCATTTTGGTTCATTATATTGACCACGTTCCTTGAAAAGGTACGTGATATTGTCCATCAATAAATCCACGTCTGCTAAGATAGCTAATTGATCAAAAAAGGTTTAAAAGAGTTCAGTTGAGTTTTTTTGCTGATATGACATTATTCTATATTTTCTTATCAATTTCTTATGATTATAATAATTAAATTGAAAACAAGAACCTATTTTGATCTTCTGTTTCTTTTCGAATTTTCTTTTATCTTACCTTCAATCTAATTAATAAAATTTTAATCAATAAAAATTATTTATAAATATGATGAATTGGCCAACTTAACTATTTTGAAATGTGGACAATATAATGAATCAAAATAAGATTTTTTTTCCCAATTTCTTGTTTTCATTATAATATGTAAAATTAAAGAAAAATGATGAGAAAGTATTGAAACACACTACGTTACCAAGAAAGCATAATCAAACTTTTTTTTTTTTTTNTCATAGATTTTACTTAATATTAAGTGTTCTAATTTAAATTCTACCATTAAAAAAAAATCCCAAATAGTGATTAAATTTGGATTTTTTTGGATAAATTAACCAATTTAGTAAACGCTGTTTGATGATAACCAACATCACGTATTTTTTGTGAAACGTAACCAATATAATGAAACAAGATTGAAAATTTTCCATTAAAAAGATAAAAGCAACATGAATACTTATATTTAGAATATGTAACCTAAATATGTAGTGTGATATAAGTTATGTTGGTCAACTGTCACAAAATTGAAACAAAAGTTGATGTTTTAAATAAGTTTAAATATTAAAGCTCATCATTAGATCTTAATTAATTATTTAATAAAATAATTAATAAGGTAAAACTTGAAGTAAGACAAAACAAATCTTAAAACTATGAAATGAAAAGTAAAATTAATGGACGAAATTAATTTACCATGGAATGATATTGATAGTTGAGTATTTCAATAAGATAATATTATTTTGTTATTTTAGTACAACACATGTTTGGAAGAAAAAATGACCGATGTGTTGAAGTAAAAGCAGAAAAGTGTAAAAGTAAAGCAGAAAAGGTACGAGACAAAAAGAGAGGCGGAGGAAGATTAGGGTTCTCATTAATCAAGGGTCCCTTTATATAGGGTACCAATTATACAGTTTCCTAATTACATAATGAGAATGAATACCTAAATTACCCTCATACTTAACTTGTTGATATAGACACACTAAATGTGTAATTCCTTTAACACTCCCCCTTGTGTCGAGTCAACAAGTAAGATGGTGCATGAGTAGTTGCCTCATTAAAAAACTTTGCCAAGTCAAAGGGTGAAATGGTGTTTCATTGTTGCCTCGTTAAAACCTTGCCAAGTAACAAAACCCAATGGGAAAAATAAAACTTGGTCTAAGGAAAAAGAGTACAACACACCTTATGTTGAGACTCYCCCTAAAGTGTACACCCTTCTCTGATATGTAAGAGAACTTTGAAAATATCAACTTCCTCAATTTTCTTGATTCTTGAGGAAGTGCATAATTGTTGGATGTAGAATAGTTGTGGTTTATATTACTCATATTATCACATTTTCTTCAGTGATAGAGTCCAAACCACTATGATCATAACATTTATCGTAGATACTCACAAACTACTACATGTATAATAATGATCTCTTTACATGGATCGAATGAGTAACCAACATCAATGATACTATTTGGTGTTTCACAGTAGGAAGTAAACTCAACATTTTCTATAGGGATTACAAGACCATCTGCAGTCCCAATTATATTTATGAATGGGAAAAATAAACTCGCGTCAATGGTTTCCTTTAGGTATCAAATTACATTTTGATTCCATTCCAGTGACATTGAGCTTTCTTAAGTTAAATCAAGATAACAATTTTGAGAAAGTAATATTTGGTCAAGTGTATTAGTAATAGTACAATAATGCGCATATTGTACGTAGGTAGAGAATTTCAGCTCCCACCAGTTCTTCGTCATTCCATTGACGAAATTGATATTTCCTTATATCTTCACTTTGACCAATCATAAGAGTGATAACATATTGCATTTATCCATATTTAATTGCCTGATCATCCTTTGGATATATGCAAATTGTAGAATTTAGTATTTCACAAACTCGGTTTTAGTTTAAAGCCTTAACATAACCGAGTTTTCCCATGATGCATTATCTCAAATTAAGAATTTCAAATAACTAGAGATATCTCTTATTTCATTAAGAGTAGGTGTTATGTTCCTTTCATCGACATATACAATTATAATCGCAAATTTGAAACTTATAAATACGCAAGGGCATATAATTATCTTTTCCCAATCA